>PISX010023986.1:0-28764 GCA_004024625.1 Mellivora capensis | reverse complement strand
TTTCTCCGCATCCTTGCCAGCATCTCTCATTTCCTGACTTATTAATTTTAGCCATTCTGACGGGTGTGAGGTGATATCTCATTGTGGTTTTGATTTGTATTTCCCTGATGCCGAGTGATGTGGAGCACTTTTTCATGTGTCTGTTGGCCATCTGGATGTCTTCTTTGCAGAAATGTCTGTTCATGTCCTCTGCCCATTTTTTGATTGGATTATTTGTTCTTTGGGTGTTGAGTTTGATAAGCTCTTTATAGATTTTGGATACTAGCCCTTTATCTGATATGTCGTTTGCAAATATCTTCTCCCATTCTGTCAGTTGTCTTTTGGTGGTTTTGTTAACTGTTTCCTTTGCTGTGCAAAAGCTTTTGATCTTGATGAAATCCCAATGGTTCATTTTTTCCCTTGCTTCCTTGCCTTTGGCAATGTTCCTAGGAAGGAGTTACTGTGGCTGATGTCAAAGAGGTTGCTGCTTGTGTTACCCTCAAGGATTTTGATGGATTCCGGTCTCATATTGAGGTCTTTCATCCATTTTGAGTCTGTTTTTGTGTGTGGTGTAAGGAAATGGTCCAGTTTCATTCTTCTGCATGTGGCTGTCCAATTTTCCCAACACCATTTGTTGAAGAGGCTGTCTTTTTTTCATTGGACGTTCTTTCCTGCTTTGTCGAAGATTAGCTGACCATAGAGTTGAGGGTCAATTTCTGGGCTCTCTATTCTGTTCCATTGATCTATATCATTATATCATTGACTATATTTCTTATACTGCAACTTTCATCTCATGACTTATTTATCTTATAACTGGAAGACTGTACCTCTTAATCTCCTTCACCTATTGCTCAGAAGAATTGGTATGACTATTAATACTCAGCAATTGCATTTATGTTATCTATATTGTCCTTTGCTAAAACTCAGAAACCCCAGGGATGGGGTAAATGTAGGTGGGTGGAAGGGTGTTTTCTCTGATGATGAGACTACTGGGTTTAAAAAACTAAAGGCCTAAACAAAACCCACCCAAACAAAACCACAAGTACAACAAACCACATGACAGTGATAGTGCTTACACTTCAGATAGCCTAAGCTTTCATCAGCCTTGGCAGTGCTGTGGAGGAATCTTGACATTGGAATGAACTGTGCTCATCCCTTTCCCTGGGACTCAAGGCATGAATGCGTCTTTCTCAACATCTGGCTGACATTTGATTCCCTTCCTCATTTTGAATGTGCTGTTGTGGGTGTTTTCAATGCACGGTTCAGTACGCATTCTCATCCACACTGCAATGAATACTTCCCCCTTAGAACTATATGAAACTCAGTTCAAAGTGAGTGCCCACCATGCACGAGGCATCATAAAAAGAACAAGATGGCCCATGAGGCTATCTCCTCCCCCTGGCTGCATAACCACACTGCTGGGTCCAGTGGAGAGCACTGAAACGCCTCTGTGGATTAGTTCATGGTCATGTTTGGCCACTCTCATGACTTCATTTTAATTTATACCCAGGAAATGTGCCTGACAAATCATTTCGACACTGCCGTCAACACTGGGGTCTTCCCCAAGAGTCCAAAGAACCGAAGCAGGGCTGTAGGTGCATAGCTTTGGGGCCCTAGGCATGGCTCTGCCACAAATTCAATGTGTGGCCTTGGAAAAATTATGCCCCTCCTCCCTTTCTGGTACATTTCCTTTGTAAAATGAGGGAGATGAGTGTGACAAATTATCTAAGGGTCTTTCCAGCTTGGCCATTTTATGGTTTATAGAACCATAGCTAACAGGGTGTATCAGAGCAGTCAGGAGGGGGTTAATGCTGAGCAGTCAGGAGGGGGTTAATGCTGAGACCAGGATTGAGAATCCAGAGGCCATGAGAAAGGGGGCAGGAAGCAAGAAGGTATGGCTGGTTCCGGTTCAAGTTTATATAGGCTGATTTCCACGAAGAAAGAAGCCAGTGATTTGAAGGGTATTTGTGTTTGTCCTGGATCGAGAAGCCCAAGCCAAGGGACATGGGGGTTATTTTGGTGATTGGTTAGGAGATTTCCTGAAGTTCAATAATGGTTAAAATAACTCCAGGAGGATGGACCTTAGAAGTCATCTCTGTTTAGGAGTATGGGGAAGAGAAAGACTCCTTTGCCCCCATCAAATACCTCTTTTCCATTTACCATTACAAAACCAAACCAAACCAAACCAAAAAGCCCACAGGCAATCAATAGATCTCATTGATCAGATTTATATGAAGGAGGGAGGGGCTTACAGTATTTCAGGCTCTGTGCTGGGAACTTTATTTCCATCCAATAATTCAGTTTATTCTCTCAACAATGCCACGAGGTAAGGGTTACCACTATGCCTGTCCTACAAATGGGGAAACTGAGGTACTTCACCCTCGCTCAGCACTCTTCCAGGAACTGTGGGTGGGGGGAGCCTGGGTGGCTCAGTGGGTTAAAGCCTCTGCTCTCGGCTCAGGTCATGATTCCAGGGTCCTGGGATCAAGCCCCACATCGGGCTCTCTGCTCCGCGGAGAGCCTGCTTCCTCCTCTCTCTCCCTGCCTGCCTCTCTTGACTACTTGTGATCTCTGTCTGTCAAATAAATAAATAAAATCTTAAAAAAAAAGAACAAATCAGCAACTGTGGGTGGTACCAAGCAGTAGAGGCATGGGACAGCACGTTCCCTACCATCTACAGCGGTTCTGTGAACAAAAATTATGTCAATTGTCTAGGATAAAGTCACTGAAAGGATTTGCAAGAGCTGAAGAAGATCAGAGATGGTTTGCTAGTGATGTTTTCATCTTCTTGAAGACAAATTTCCCATTTTCGTACTACCCCAGAACGAAGAGAACCATAACTTGTCTCTCTCAGTTTTGGTAAGAGATTGAATGCGCTTTTAACAGTATTATTGTGCTTCCTACAATGACCGTGTTTCCCTTTCTGGAAAGCAGAGAGGTAGCATGTGGCCTCCTATGTCCATGCATTCTCTATGTCCAGGCATTTTCTCAATGCATTTTGAAAGGAAAAATTGTGCATTGCAAAATGAAGAAATGGAAGGATCTTCCTTGGGAAGAGAAGACATTTATTTTCAAAAATGGAAGGAAGGAGACAAGTCAACATCACCCAGCCTCCCCCATCTCCTTCCCAGTCCCCGGCCCCAAGCAGGGTTAAGTGCAGACTGTCCATTCCTCAAACACATGTTCTTTCTACCTCTATGTCTTTGGGCAGGCTGTTCTAGAGGCTTCTCATTCTCTTCCCCTTCCCCACAAATTCCAAATTCAGTCAAGTAGACCTCAATACTGTTGCTGAATCTTGTGAATCCCATTGCCCATGTATCCTGCTTCCCCACTTCCAGCAGACTGGATTTCTTTCCCTTTACCCTGTGCACCAAGGAGAGGACTAAGGTATGGCAAGTAATATCAGTATGGTATGGCAGACTCCCCAACTAGGCTCATCTCTTCAACTTTGTCCCCTCCCCAAACACACACACACACACACACACACACATACACAGCACATGCATGTGCACATCTCACAGAGCACAATAGGTGCCTGTGGTTAAATGGCTGAACTCAGGAACCAGACAACTTGAGTCTGAGACCCAGCTTTGTTCCTCACTAAATGAACGACCTCGGGAAAGTAATTGACTCACACTGCAACTCAGTCGTCTCCTCCAGAAAATGGGAATAATAATAGCAATTCTCTAATAGAATCATTTTAAGGATTAAGTGCACAGCTCAGTGCCTGGCATATAATAATTGCCTAGTCAGTGGTACTTAGTATTATGATTGCACAGGACCTGGCATATAAACAATATCATATACATATGTGAGTGTCAGAGTGGTTCACACAATAAAGCTTTAAGGGCTGGAATTAGGGAGAATTCAGGGACAGCTGGGCTACACAGGGAAGCTGCTTCCCCTGCCTTCATTACTCTCTCTCTCTGTACCCAGTTCTTAAAAAAAAAAAAAAAAGATTTATTTACTTTTTTTTTAGATTTTTATTTATTTATTTGAGAGAGAGAGATAGTGAGAGAGAGAGCACACAAGTGAGGAGGAGAGGGAGAAGCAGGCTCCCTGATGAGCAGGGAGCCCAACGTGGGGCTCAATCCCAGGACCCTGGGATCATAACCTGAGCTGAAGGCAGACGCTTAATCCATTGAGCCACCCAGGCACCCCAATTTATTTACTTTAGAGAGAGAAAGCGCGCATGCGCATGCAGGGGCCAGAGGCAGAAGAAGATGGAGAGAGAGAATCTCAAGCAGACTCCCCGCTGAGCGTTAAGCCCGACACAGGGCTTGATCCCACAACCCGAAGATCATGACCTGAGCCCGAAATGAAGGGTCAGCCATTTAACCAACTTAGCCACCCAGGTGCCCCTCACTGCACCCAGTTGTTTTCCTTCAATGCACATACCACACTTTGTAGTCACACCTGTGTTTGTTTACTTCTTTGGTGTCAGCCATTCTCAGGAAGCTAAGTTCCATGAGGCCTGGCCCATGTGTGCCTAATATGATGCCAGGAAGATAGCAAGTGCCCATGAAATGGTTGCTGAGTTAATGAATAAATGAAGGAAAAATTCAGGTAGGGACATGAGATTTAGGTGGTCCCAAAGGATGGGTGAGCATTGAATATGTAGGTAGGCAAGGATTCCAAACGGAAATCCTGAGACAACTGAGCATGTATAAGGTACTCGGGGGAATACAGCCAGGAGATCTATTTGGCTGGCAGAGCAGGAGACCATCACTCAGCTTGCAAAGAGTGGTGCTTAGTAAGAGAGAAGACAGAGAGGAGGTAGGGAATTGCCTTGAAAGTCAGGCCTCTTAGGGATTCATTCTATTGGCTAAGGTTTTGGCCTCTATCAAGATACAAATATTCCTAGGGAAAGTATGTTATCAGCCAAGTAGGACGGAGTATAAATTCATTTACTTGTTCTTTGCCTTGGGGAAAATTTTGTTAGAGGGGAAAGTGATGATACCACTGGAAAGTGGGAGTAAAAAGTATATAAAAGGGTGTGTGGATGGCTCAGTCAGTTAAGCATCTGACTCTTGATTTCAGCTAAGGTCATGATCTTGGGGTCATGGGATCGAGCCCTATGTTGGCTCTGTGCTCAGCAGGGAGCCTGCTTAGGAATCTGTCTCCCTCTCCCTCCGCCCCTCCCCCATCCTTTCTCTCTCTCTCTCTCTCTCTCTCAAAAAAAAAAGGCATATGAAGAGGGAGGTGGAAACAAACCTTTTCTCCTCCAATGTTTCCTTGGTTCAGAACCTGAACCTCAAACTATTTATAGTTTCTTGTTTTATTGAAAAATGACTTTTCTTTATTAAAGATGCAGACCTAGAGTAGGAGTCACCTGGGTGACATGAGGAGGTTTTTAATTATTGATTAAATCTCTTTACTTGGTATAGGTCTGTTCAATGTTTCTGTTTCTACTCGAGTCAGTTTGGTAATACGTGTGTTTCTAGGAATTGTCCATTTCATCTGGTTTGTTATGGTACATTTCCCTGTGCCATTGAAAGTCCTTTGTAAATACCACTTTTGATAGCTGCATAAAATTCTATTGTATGAGCATCCCATGATTTATTTAACCATACTCCTAATGATTCTCCTCAGGTTATTCCCAGGACTGAAATGAATGCCTTTGTACAAAAATCTCATCTGTATTACTATTTCCTTAAAATAAATTCCTAGACATGGAATTTCCCGGACATAAGATGGCTCTTGAAGCATCTGGGCCAAATTGCTATCCAGAGAGGCGAGACCAATTTGTTTTGTTCATCGGCACATAAAAGTGCTTTATAATGTTGGGGCTTATGATTTTTAGAACATCTTTGCTGATTTGATAGGTGAAATATGCTACCTTAGTTTTAGCAGGCATTTTGAAATTTCGAGTGACATCCAAGTTTGGTACTATTTCATTATGCATTTGTATTTCTTCATATGTGATTCATCCATTCATTTCTTTGTCCATTTGTCTTTTTCTTTTAGTGTATTTCCCATTTTTAAATGTTTTTAAGTGTATCTATTTAGGTAATCTTTACACCCAATGTGGGGCTCGAACTCACAACCCAAGATAAAGAGTTGCACGCTCTTCTGACTGAGCCCGCCAGGAGCCCCAGTGTCTTTCCCATTGAGGTATATCATCTCTTTATCAATTGTCTTCAATACTTATTATAAGAATTTTCAGGGGTGGGGGGCTTGCCTTTTGTTTTTGCTCTTTCTTCCTGTCCAGAAGGCTTTGTTTTATGTAAGCATACCAATCAACTTCTTCCTCAATGATCTCTTCTAACATATCTGCCTAGAAAACACTTCCCCATTCTAGGAATTAGATGGATAATCTCATTTTTCTCCTTTTAAAAATTTGTCTTTCATAGATGCAGAATTTGGTTCAGTGTAAGATACGATTATTTTTCCCAAATTGCAAGTCATTCTACCGCTGTTTATTCAATAACCTTTCCCTTTCCCATAGATTCTCGAGGTTTCCTTTACCTGATAAATTCCTGCATATTTATGTATACATATGTACATATGCACATATTTTTATTTTGTTTATTTTCTAGGCTGTCTCTTCTGTTCTGTCAATTTGTCTCATCCCACCACTATTATACTACCTTCTGTTTTTCAAAACTAGTATTTGTTCTGTACAAGCTTCCTCTGTACATTAGACATTCTTCTATTCTTGCTTACATAGTCACCAAGTACATACCAGCCCTTTGGCTCAGATTCACAGGACTTCCCCGGAGAAGGGTGTCAAGCCAGCCACATTCAGGATGTCTTTCTCCGATGTCCCCTCCTGGGAGCACTGCAAAATTTCAGGCTCCGAGCAGTACAAAGCCAGGTTCAGCTGTGTGGATGCAAAGAGGTCCACACACAGAGCTCCGTGTCTTGGTGCCAAACAGTTTATTTACTGGGATGGCACGGAGTGTTGTCCAAATACTCAGGGCAAAAATCAAGCCCATGGAAAAGAATCATAAGACTGGGCAAGATGTCCCAAGACACCCAAGCTCCCACTCCCAACGCAGGACTGAAGTCTGGAACCAAGAGGGGCCAAGAGACAGTATGGACATTTCTGAGATACTCAGTCCTACAGGCCTATTTCTCTAGGTTGTATCTTGTTGCTGGAACTACCATGCTGTTTTAAACGCTGTAGTTTTGTCATATATCTTGATAGCATTACTCCTCTGACTCCAGGTTTCTTAGTTCTTTGCATTGGCTACTCTTCCAGATAAATATGACCATCAATTTGTCAGGAAGGCTGGCCTCCCCCCGGAGCCCATCTAAGTTACACCATTTGGGGGCTGCCTAATTTCACCTGCTTAGATCATCAGACAACATCCTCATAATGAACAAAGCAAGAGCCGAAATGAACTAGGTGTCAGTTAGCCGTGAGATTTCATGCCCTCTTTAGCTTGCAGAGGGAGGGATCTAAAGAGGGAGGAAATTCCAGCTACAACTGTCTGAAAAGCTGAACTGAAGAGGCATAGCCTACCATGCCAACCAGTTTCAAAGTCTATTTTCCCCTCTCTCCAAAGTGGAATCACTCCCTCAAGCAGCAAATATTATTTTTCTTTAATTTACTTCTACTGGTAGCATGATGGAATTACATTTCCATATGCTCTTGGACTTGTCTCTGTCTGTGGAACACGATCGACTGACCTAGCCTCTCTGAGGCACAGTTCCCTCCTCTGTAAAATGGTGATAATGGTCAATGATCTCAGTGTGCAAAATGCCTGGGTCAGAACCTGGCACAGAGTAAAGCGATCAGTAAATGGCAGCTAGAGCCATCAACTAGAGAGGTGGTGAAGCATTTGGTTGAAGACGATAGGCTCTGGGGCCAGACTTCTTGAGTTCAAATCTTATCTTCATTGCTAATTTTCTGATCTTAGACAAGTCACCTAAACTGAACGTGCTTCCCTTTCTTCTTCTACAAATTATGGGTAATGGAAGTACCTGCTTTATTGAATGGAAGGAATGAGTTTGCACTATAAAATAGAGGTTTCTGGTACCTATTAGGCACTCAATTAACATTTGCTATTCTTGTTGACCATGCCCTTGGTCTTCAACCTTGTTATTTGTTATTGGGTCAAGTGCCACAACCAGGAATATGCTACCTCCTAGCACCATCTAGTGCTTGTTTGGGGAAATTCCAAATCTATCCTTCAAGCAGCAATCACTTGGTTGGGAGTGTATCTTTTTTTTAAGTGGGCTCCATGCCCAGTGTGCCAACCCAGGGCTTGAACTCACAACCCTGAGCTCAAGACCTGAGCTGAGATCAAGAGTCAGAGACTTAACCGACTAAGCCACCCAGGTGTCCCATATATATATATATATATATATATATATATATATATATATATATATATTTTTTTTTTTTTTTTTTTTTTTTTTTTTTTTTTTTTTTTTTTTTTTTTTTTTTTTTTTTTTTTTTTTTTTTTTTTTTTTTTTTTTTTTTACTTGGGACAACACTTTTTTTTAAGTAAGCTCTATGCCCAGCATGGGGCTTGAACTCACGAACTGGAGATCAAGAGTTGCATGCTCTGCTGACGGAGCCACCCAGGCACCCCAGGAGAGTATCTTTTAGAAAGTAATAAGAACCATTTTCAGGGATACAAACACTTTTTTGGAACTATCTTATGATTCTGACTTTTCTCTAACTTCTCTGGGCTTGTATTTATAGCAATGTTCTTGATTACAAACAACAGAAACTGACTCGGGCTGAATTAAGCAGATTATAGAGCATTTCACAGAATCAGCAGGAAGACAGATGAACCCGCCTAGGGAAATGGATAGGAAGCAAGGGAGGCTGAGCGGGGTGGGGGGGTGGGACCCCCAGTGAAGGTCATGCCATAGGACTGGCTTGGTTAGTTAGCTGTTTCTGAATACTACCTCCAGGAGTCACGACTGCCTCTGGACGCCACTACTCTGACATTAGCTGCTGGAGTCTCTGCTCCATGCAGTTTCTATGAATGGAATGAACTCAAACACTGCCACTTGCTGTATAAGTCTCTCAATATTTGAAGTCTCTGGTGAGACCCTAGGTCCCCAGTGGTGTCCTAACTGCCCAGGGCATGTGAAGACACTTATGTGCTTCCCTTGGTCTTCGTGGTGGGAGGTGAGGACTTGCCTTCCAGATTCACAGTGAAGAATTGCCTTAAAAAGAAGGTTTTGGGGCATCTGGCTGGCTCAGTCGGTAGAGCTCAGGGTTGTAAGTTTGAGCCCCATGTCGGGTGTAGAGATTACCTAAAAATTTTTTTTAAATCTTTAAAAAAGAGAGAGAGAGTTCAGATATCCCCCTCAGGGAGGGTTACCAGACAAAATACAGGACACCCAGTTGAATGCAAATTTCAAGGGGGAAAAGAATGCTTTTTTAAAAGACAATATTTTTAAGTCATCTCTACACCCAACGTGGGGCTCAAATTCACAACCCGGAGATCAAGAGTCACATGCTCTACCGACTGAGCCAGCCAGGCGCCCCTGAATGTTTTTTTTTAGTGTAAATATGCAAATATTGCACAGGACATACAGCAAAAATTTGAAAAGCCAATCATGCCTAGTTTAAGTGAGGAGGGCATAGGGAGACAAGCACTCTCATACATTGTTGGTTTTATTAGTAAAAGTGTATTAGTCAGAGGTTTCCAGGGAAACAGAACCAGTAGGAGAAATATATAAAAGAAGATTTATTATAGGAATTGGATCACACAGTTGTGGAGGCTGAAGTCCCACAGTCTGCCATCTGCAGGACAGCTGGAGTCCCAAGACCTGAGAACCAGGAGCGGTAATGGGCGTAAATGCCAGCCCAAGAGCAGGAAGAGATCATTGTCCCAGCTCCAGCAAGCAGGCAGGAAGGTGGTGAGTCCACGGATTCAAATACTGATCTCATCTAGAAACACCCTCGCAGACACACCCAGAAATAATGTTTCATCGGGGTACCTCATGGGAATCAAACTGGGACAGCCACTGGGGAAAACAGTATGGCAGTTCCTCAAAGAGTTCAAATTAGAACTACTCTGTGATCCAGTCATTGCGCTACTGGGTATTTACCCCAAAATACAAAAACACGAATTCAAATGGATACATGCACCCCTATATTTATTACAGCATTATCTACAAAAGCCAAATTATGGAAGCAACTCAAGGGTCCATCCATAGAGGAATGGATAAGAAGATGTGGTGTCTATACCCATACAATGGAATATTATGCAGCCTTTAAAAAAGAACGAAATCTTGCTATGGACGGAGCTAGACAGTAGAATGCTAAGCGAAGTAAGTAAGTCAGAGAAAGACAAATACCATATAGTTTCACTCATATGTGGAATTTAAGAAACAAAACAAACAAGTAAAGTTGGGGGGGACAGAGAGACAAACCAAGAAGCACACTCTTAACTCTAGAGAACAAACAGATGGTTACCAGAGGAGAGGTGGGTGGGGGATGGATGGAAGAAACTGGTAATGGGAATTAAGAGTACACTCTTCTTGGAGAGCCTGGGTAGCTCAGTGGGTTAAGCCTTTGCCTTTGACTCAGGTCATGATCCCAGGGTCCTGGGATCAAGCCCCACATCAGGCTCCCTGCTGAGCAGGGAGCCTGCTTCTCCCTCTGCCTGCTGCTCTCCCTGCTTGTGCTTTCTCTCTCTCTCTCTCTCTCTCTCTTTCTGTCTCGTCAAATAAATAAATAAATAAATAAATAAATAAATAAATATCTTTTAAAAAATATTCACAGGGGCACCTGGGTGGCTCAGTGGGTTAAAGCCTCTGCCTTCGGCTCAAGTCATGATCCCAGGGTCCTGGGATCGAGCCCCGCATCGGGCTCTCTGCTCAGCGGGGAGCCTGCTTCCCCCTCTCTCTCTGCCTGTTTCTCTGCCTAGTTGTGATCTCTGTCTGTCAAATAAATAAATAAAATCTTTTTAAAAAAGTATTCACAACTTCTGTTTGCAATGACATGGATGGAACTAGAGGGTATTATGCTAAGTGAAATAAGTCAATCTGAGAAAGACAATTATCATATGATCTCAATGATATGTGGAATTTAAGGAATAAAACAGAGGATCATAGGGGAAGAAAGGAAAAAAACAAAACAAGATGAAACCAGAGAGGGAGACAAAGCATAAGAGACTCCTAATCTCAGGAAATAAACTGAGGGTTGCTGGAGGGGAAGGGGTTAGGGGATGAGGTAACTGGGTGATGGACATTAAGGAGGGCAGATGATGTCATGAGCGCTGGGTATTACATAAGACTGATGAATCACTGATCTCGATCTCTGAAACCAATAATATATATATGTTAATTAATTGAATTAAAATTTTTAAAATGTTAAAATATTCACAGCCTCTGATTCGATAATTCTATTTTTAGAAACCGTTACAGCCTTTGACCTAGGAGTTGAATTTTAAGGAGTTTGTCCTAAGGAAATAATCAGAAATAAGCAATAACTTGCATATGTAGCACTTACTGCAGTTATCATTTTTAAGAAATAGAAATAAGCCTAAATGTGCAAATAAGGGAACGATTAAATAAATTATGGTTGGTTAATGCACATGATGGTATTATGCAGTCCTTAAAATGATGTTTATGAAGAATTTTAGATTTATCTAAAATTGCTCAGGTAGTGAGGATGATATTAACATGAGGGGTCAAACAGCTGTGGGCACCAAGGTCTTGAGGGTACGTTTCCCATGCAAGACAAACTGACAGGAACGTTCGAAGATAAAATCAGGGCAGATAACCGCATGTACAACTCACCAGTGATATCATCTTTGGCAACTTGCTGAACCTCTATCTCAGTTCACTCGTCTGTACAATGGAGAGAACATAACAACAGAACTTAGAATAGTGCCTAGCACATACCAAGTGTTATGTATGAGCAGGTGTGCATGTGCGCACGCGCACATTTGAGGAGAGAGAGAGAGAGAAGTGGTGATCAAAAGACAGTTGCTGGGGCGCCTGGGTGGCTCAGTGGGTTAAAGCCTCTGCCTTCGGCTCAGGTCATGATCCCAGGGTCCTGGGATGGAGCCCCGCATCGGGCTCTCTGCTCAGCAGGGAGCCTGCTTCCCTTCCTCTCTCTCTGCCTGCCTCTCTGCCTACTTGTGAACTCTGTCTGTCAAATAAATAAATAAAATCTTTAAAAAATAAAATAAAAGATAGTTGCTTTATGCTGTTCACCCAACTCCATGCTCCTCTATCTTTGCAAAAGTTTCATGAATTTTGGAAAGCAGTTTATGGGGCAGTGGAAGTGGTTCGGCTTCCCCACATAGCAGCTGCAGTGATATATGTTCTTAAAATGGACGATCCTAATAGAAGCTTCCAGATGGCCTCGGTAATGGTAGAGCCCTGGGAGTCATTCCTGAAGTCTTGCTCCTCCAGTTCTTCCAGTGATTTTGCAAGCACGTAATTCCTTGCGTTAAGTTCCTTTTTCAAAAGTACTAAACGATTTCTGTTTCTTACCACTGAACGCTAATACAGGGATGAACTATAAAGGTCTGCCTGGGACACGTAAAGATGCTAACACCTTTTGACATTGGGTGTGCCTAACCGTACATGGGAGTCTGAAATCTAGGCGTAGGTCAAGGGTAAGTTGTTTAAATACATGAGTCATAAGCATATGAAGAACATTTTAAGCCATAAGAACAGATGAAATCTCCTAGCTAGAGAGTGGGAACAGATCCTGGCCTGGGACATGCCCGGGGCAGCCCAACACTTAGAAGTCTGATAAAAAGAGGTAGGAATGGGAAACCAAGCTGAGAAGGAGTAGCCTGTGAGAAAAGGAAAAAAATATCAGAATATGTATCTCAGAAACCCAAAAAGGGAAGTAACTCAAGGTGCACAAATGAACTGTGTCAAATGCTGCTGAGAAACAGAGACAAGGTTATAAAAATGTCCATGGGATTGGGAACACAGACAAGAATGTTCCTGAAGGAGTGATGGAGGCGGGTGGGGGGGCGGGGCAAAGCCCCATGGAGCAAGTGGAGGAGAGGGAGGGAGTCAAGGCTATAAGGACAGTGTGTGCATAGAGACAAGCCTTCTGAGAAGTATGGAGATAAAGGAAGCAGTTAAATGGAACCGGTAGCTAGAAGGAAGATCTGAGGTCTACCGGTGGGTGGGGGGAAGGTCACGTTAAAGGAGAAGAAATAGTAGAGCAGGTGTATTGCACACTGGCATGATCAAGCAGACAGGATGATATTAATATGCAAGAGAGATGACACATAACTGTGGGCACAGAGGTCTTGACGGTACGCAACACAAACAGATGCAAAGCCCAAGGGGGACACCATGGACACGAGGAAGGATGTTCTCTGCATTGCACCAAAAAGGAAAACAGAGAATGGACACACACAGAGCGGGTGGTGGGTTTGGGGGGTGGGGAGATAAGGGAGTTTCCATCTAATTGCTTTTATTTTCCTAATGAAAAAAAATGCAAGGTCATCTGTTGTGAATGAGAACGAAGAAGGGCTATAGGAGGTCTGCAAAGCAGGGGGTGGTGTGATAAAGCATGAGAGAGGGCGGAAGGATGGACTGTGGTTATATGGTACCATTGTGGGATAGCATTGTCCATTTGAGACTTATGCTGAAAGAGTTTCAAGTGAGTCCTTCTCCATCCCATTCCCAGGTCACCACTGAACTGTTTTCTGTCACCATAGATTAGATTGCATTTTCTGGGGGTGCCTGGGTGGTTCAGTGGGTTGAGCCTCTGCCTTCGGCTCAGGTCATGATCCCAGGGTCCTGGGATCGAGTCCCACATCGGGCTCTCTGCTCAGCAGGGAGCCTGCTTCCTCCTCTCTCTCTGCCTGCCTCTCTGCCTACTTGTGATCTCTGTCTGTTAAATAAATAAACAAAAATCTTTTTAAAAATTGCATTTTCTGGAGATTTATATCAATGGAATCATATATCATGTGCACCTTTTGGTCCCTAAATCTTTCATATTTTTGATGCTACCAGAAGTGGCATCTTTTTCATTTCAATTTCTGACCGTTCATTGCTATTATCTAGAACTAAAATTAATACTTCTGTGCCAACCCTGTCTCCTTCAACCTTGCTAAATTAATTCATTAGCTCTAGTAGCTTCTTTGTAGAAGCTATCAGATTTCTTGTATAAATGAGCATGGAATCCATGAAAAAAAGTTTTACTTCTTCTTTTCCAAAAAATATAACTTTTTTTCAAGTGAGACCAGCCAGTAGGGTATGGTACTTCCTGCTACCATGTTCAACAGTTTATGTGTAATTGGGGAATAGGGGAACAGCTGGGTTTCACCAGGGTTAGGTTTTTGAAAAGGTCTAGTGTGTGACCAAGAGGGAAGGTGGCCAATGGATTGTAGACGGAAAAGCTGGTTGGGGTTGAAGACCATCAAGGAAGTAGAAGGCCAGGGTATAGAATAGGTCATCCATGTGGACGTTAAAGTCACCAAGAATGATGAACTTGAGGGGGACAACTGAGTCTGAAGGAAATGGCTCCCTCAGTAGAATGTATACACCTCCTGTTCCAGGCTTCTAGAGGGTGGAAGGGCCCAGGGTGTAGATCTCAGACACTCTGGGACTCTGCCCCCTCCCTAATATGCACTTAAAGTTAGGGGGTCGAGCACTGGCCTGAGCTGGCTCACACACCATCCCTTCCACCCTGAGAGGCCTTTACTCTCAGCCAATCCAGCCGTAAGCTCTCCCAAACCTAGACTGAAGGGAAACCAAGTCCTCTTTACTCTCCTCCTTGGGCAATTCAAGTCCAGACCGCCTTGTCACCAGCCCTGGACATCCTTTCTGGCAAGATGGAGTAAGAGAGAGAAAAATCAATTTCCAAGTGGGATAGTGAGATCACACGTACATACATGTTGAGGCATGGAGTGTGTGTGTATGTGTGTGTGTGTGTGTGTGTGTGTGTGTGTGTGTGTTTATATACAAGCAAAAGGAAATACGGGAATTTTGTCTTTGATACCCTACACTTGCCACCTATTTGATGATTCCTCCCATTTTATTTAAGTCTCTTGTCCCGGATGTACTCATGCCCCCACATTTTCTCTAGGCTAAAGAGGGATGCCTCTGTGAGCCCTGTTTCTGCCCCTATTCACCAGTCCTCTTTTATGTGACAGTGGATAAGAATGGGTTAATGGGATTAAAAACAACCCTACTGTTGCTTTAGCAAACCACTGAGTTTCCTAGGCAACATAATGCCTGTATTTCTTCCTGTCTCTGAAAGCCCCTATGGAGGGAATGGAGAAAATATTAACCTTGGCCGGCACTCAAGTCCCTGTTCTTCCCTTTCCCCTCGCCCCTCCCCTCGATTCCCCCAGCAGTTGACCTTGCTCTCCTACTTCTCAGAAAACACTGAGGCTATCAGGTGTAAATTCCCTCAACCTTGAGGGAATCTCTCCCTCCCCTTTTAAAGGAGAAGGCACATCTCTGTGCCTGTCCTTTTGATTTCATGGTCTCATGTCTCACTTTCTGCCACAAGACTGGTGAATATCTGCCCCGTCTTGTATTTTCAGCCTCTGAGCATGGGGGGCAGGAGGGCTGGCCATGAGCGCTGCTGGCCCAAGTCTACGACGCTTTAGGGAAAAACAAATCAAACCCAGAAATCCAACTACCCCTGTCTTCCATCACGCTCCCTGCAGGCGAGCTTCTAAAGCTTATTGTTTTAGAGCTAGATCTCCCGACCCTCACAGCCCACCCGCTCCTGAGGCCACTGGAACCAGGCTTCCACCCACCTGATGCAACACTAAAAGGGCTCTGGATTAGGTAACCCAAGGTTTGTTAATGGCCTTGGCCAACTTACTCCTTAGTCCGCTTGCTGACTCAGCAGCGCTCAACACTGTGAGCCTCTCCTCTCTTTGCTTCGTTCTGACCACATTCTTCCAGGCTTCATTCTCAATCTCTTTGGTGGGTTCCTCTTTCTCCACCTATCCTTACAATGGTAATCTTCCCCAAGATTGGATCCTGGCCCTCTTTTTCTCTCCACAACCTGCTAACCCCCTACAGACGCCAGTCAAGTAATGTGAATGCGTAATGGGAAGATGATGGGTGCACAGTAATGCACAAAGAAATATCACCTTCCCCCCTTTTTTAAGAAACAGTAACCCTTGGGGCACCTGGGTGGCTCAGTCCTTAAGCATCTGCCTTCGGCTCAGGTCATGTTCCCAGAGCCCTGGGATGGAGCCCCACATCAAGCTCCCTGCTCAGCAGGGAGCCTGCTTCTCCCTCTGCCTGCCATTCCCCCTGCTTGTGCTCTCTCTCTCTCTCTCTCTCTGACAAATAATAAATAAAATCTTAAAAAAAAAAAAAGGAAACAGTAACCCTCTTCATTTTCGATAGAGTCATGAGTACAAAAAACATTTGCCTCTCCTTCACTATTAATCAAAACAGAGCAACTCTGATAAGACAACTGATGTTTGGTCTCAGTGTGAGGGGGATACAGTAGGGGAAAGGGGAGGCGTGCTGTTGTTGGCCGCTTGTTGCCACAGAGGGATCTAATGGCAGATCTCACTCTTCCAGAGAGAAGTCGGAAATGCAGGTTTATGTAAAAATCTTTGGGTGTTTACATTTAATAGTTGAAAATGTTTACATTCAGCATTTTAAAAATTAACATGATATAAAGGTCAAATCAGCATGTATTCGAGACGCTCTAATCACTGGGGCCAAGGAGTTTCAGCCTTGGTTTAGCGCAGTGTGCAATGAGCCTTCGCGACATTCTGCTCTCTACTCGCCCCAGTGATCTGCTCACAGGCGGGTTTCTCCTCTCTTTATCTCTCCATGGCAGACATCTAGCCTGAGCTCCAAACCCAGATATCCAGCTGGACACATTACTGATATGTCCACCGAGATATTCCTTACCCTTGTGCTTTTTAAACATAATGCATGTGGCACTCATATCGGCTTCTTGTTAAAATTGGAGACTCTGATTCAGTAATTCTGGGATACTGCCCGAAATGGGTCATTTCTTTCTTTCTTTCTTTTTTTAAGATTTTATTTATTTATTTGAGAGAGAGAGAGCAGGAACGAGTATGAGCGGGAGTGCGGGGATGGGGGGTGAAGGGCAGAGGGAGAAGGAGAAGCAGGCTCTCCACTCCTCACCCCCCATCCTCCCCACCCCCCATGGAGCAGGGGGCCTTCCCATGCAGGGCCTGATCCCAGGATCATGACCTGGGCCAAAGGCAGATGTTTAACAGACTGAGCCACCCCAGAGCCCCAAAGATGGGGCATTTCTAACAAGCTCCCAGCTAATGCCTCCCTTTCTGGTCCATGAATCACACTTTAAGACACAATCTCCATCTGAACACAAGGTCCTTTCTGCTAGTTTGCTCTTTCCCCTGTATACGCCCTCTTGGTGGAAGACACACCATCTACCCACTCACCCAAGCAAGGGCTTGGGGCAAAACTTTGCTGTAGATGGAATGGGAGAAGTAGGGGAGGACTCCTAAGCCCTGTTCCATCCAACTCCTTGGCATCTGTCACATTCATCCCTGGGTTTTAGGTTCTCACTAGCATAGCCTGGATTTATGTTCCCATTTCCTCCCGAGGTAAGTCTCCTCATTGGCATTCCTGCTCTAATATCCAAGCCTTCAATGCATCCTCAGCATAATACTACCAGCATAATACTTCTACAAAGAAAAATGACCTCATGCAAAGCCTGGACTCTGGAGCCAGAATTTGGGGTTTAAATCCCAGCTCTGCCTCTTACTAGCCGTGCGACTTTGGGCAAATAACTTAACCTCGGTATGTCAGTTTCCTCATCTATGAAAAGAGGATGATAATAGAACCTAACTCATGAGAGATGAATGAGTTAACATGTGGAAAGTGTTTGTAGCACTCTACACACCTTAGCTGTGATCTTGGCCACATCACTCCTAGCTATAGTATAGTTGTTGAAGGTAAGAAGGAAGTAGAAAGAGATCAAGCTAGACAGGTAGGCTGAGGCCAGATTATGGAAGGTTAGAGTGTTCAGTCAGGTTCCCTGGGAAAATGGACTCTACGATGGGAGTAGTTTATCAGAAGTTGATAGTTAGTTTATCAGAAGTGAGTTAGTTAGTTTATCAGAAGATGCTCTTGGCGTCTATGCCTGAAGGGTAAGGCAAAGAAGCAGGGTCCAGAGAGCAATCAGAACACAGCCTCAGTCGATCCCACAGGGAGCTCTGAGACTGGGGTGGCCCCACAGAGTCGGCCCCGCAGACTACCTGCCTCACCATGTTTTATGAAGAGTCTGGAGTTATCCCACCAGTAAAAAGAAATGCTAATGATGTGATATGATTGAGGCGTTGATGGTCACTACAATGGCAATCCTATTGCAATACAGAGATGTATCATTCACATGTTGTACACCTGAAATTTACACAATATCATAGGTCAAATATATCAATAAAAAAGAGTACATAAGTCACTCCATACAAAGGGCTTAGAAGATTGCCTAGCACATGGGAAGTGCTCCAGCGATGTTAGCCATTACTAAAGACATAGATTCTCAGGCTTTACCTTAGACCTACTGGATCAGAATCTTCAGGGCTGATCCTAGGAATAGACATTTTAATAAGTACCCTCCCCCTGCTCCAGATTACTCTGGTCCTCACTAAAGTGTGAGAACCACCGGTTTCCCTAGAAAACTCATTGCTTCCTTGTCCACTGGGTGAACATTTTTAAGGCTCGGCCCAAAGTCACCTCTTGCATGAAATCTTCCTAGACCAGACCTCCAATTCCTCCTTTCTTTACCTCCTCCTTTTCGTGTGCAGACCACAATCACAGCATCTATAACCTTTTGACTGTCTGTCTCCCGTTGCTGGACAGTGAGCTCCTCCCTTGAGGGGCAAAGACTTTGCATACTTAGTATCTGCCACAGAACCTAGCTCAGAGCAGTCTCAAGAGGTCCTCAAGGTCAAGTGAATACAGATGGACAGGCCCCTTTTGGGTCTCTTTAAAGCACCAAACACTGCCTACTGTGATCTCTGAAATTGAAAATGCAGAGTCCCTATACTTGGTTGTTTGTTTTGGAATCTGTATATTTCTATTATGTAAGTCACAGCAACTTTGAAGTTTTGGTTTTCACCATTTTCATAGTTTGAACTTTGTACGACTTTTTACAATAATAAAAGTAATTAATGCTCACTGTACAAAAAAGGAAGCAAAAATTATCCATAATGTCACAACCCAGATGTAGTTGTCATCAATTTTTTACATTTTAATTCCACTATAGTTAACATATTAGTTATCAGGGGTGCCTGGGTGGCTCAGTGGGTTGAGCCTCTGCCTTCGGCTCAGGTCATGATCCCAGGGTCCTGGGATCGAGCCCCACGCCGGGCTCTCTGCTCAGCAGGGGAACCTGCTTCCTTCTCTCTCTCTCTCTCTGCCTGCCTCTCTGCCTACTTGTGATCTCTGTCTGCCACATAAATAAATAAATAAATAAAAATCTTAAAAAATACTAGTTATCATTAACTTTTTCTTTTTTAAGCATTCCAATGTCCCTCTTTCTAGGTGAGGTAATGGGCAGAGACAATGAAAACTTGGTCCAACAATTCAAGCTGAAACCACTGTTTGCTTTAAGGCCTATAGAAATCTGAGTTACATTTTATTATGAAATTATAAAGTACATTCATTCAAACGACGGCATAAAAGAACTTTTTAAACGAAGAATATGTCCTCATTAGGCATTTGCAAATTGTTCTTTCCTAAACACATACAGCTAGACACGGCTCTTAAGAATCCAAATAATCAGCTTGAACTTAATGAGGAATCCTATACTTACCATAATGTGAAAGGCGTTCACACTGAGATGCTCCAGCCCCAACTTCTGCAGACTCGAGTGGAAGTTAGGAGATGCTCTATTACTCGATGAAAAAAATTTCACTTATGTCGGAGGAAATTATATTAGACTAACAGTTTAAATGAGCAAGAAAAAAAAATAAATGAGCAAGAGCTCACATATGTTAGAGAAGTCACCTTGTGCCTTACAAAGGCAAAATAAATTCTGTAGACCCCTTCTCTGGAAAGGCCATCAGCTCACTCTCAAGGCTCTGAAACTCAGTAAGCACAACCGGGGAAAAACAAGGCAGGCTCCAACATGAGAGTTGGCCGACCCACATTTCCGGAGGGAAGCAATTCCTGGTTGTCCTGGTTAAGCGTTCTCTTGATCCTCGAGCTCTTTTGAAACCCAGTCCATTCCCAAGATCACTCTGAAATTGCCTCAGTCGGATGCATGAACCCTTTTTTGGTAACTTTAAGTAAAACACACCTTTTGAAAAATGCATACAGTCAAAACTTTTCAAGTCCTGATACATAAAGCACAGGATCCGGGGGTCTCCCTGGGACAGTCTAAGGGTTACTTTTGCAACCAGCAATTGAGGAAGTTTCCTCAACACCTAAGTTTGCCTTTGGGGATGAGAACTCAACACAGAAAACAAAGTCAGTTGTCAAACAGCTAATAATTTAGAACAAAGCTGTATGACACAGCAAAACCCCATTTATTACATTTTATCTCCTGCAAACTTAAAAATGTTTAAATAAGAACTCTAGGCCCCAATGTAGACCATGAATCTACTATCAATTTTTTTCAAAGATTTTATTTATTTATTTGACAGGCAGAGATCACAAGTAGGCAGAGAGACAGGCAGAGAGAAGGGGAAGCAGGCTCCCTGCCAAGCAGAGAGCCCGATGCGGGGCTCGATCCCAGGACTCTGGAATCATGACCTGAGCCGAAGGCAGAGGCTTTAACCCACTAAGCCACCCAGGTGCCCCTACTATCCATTTTTTTTTCTTAATTTTCCATCTTTCTAAAAGTGTGGTGTTTGGGGGCAGACAGGTCAACATCAGAGATCAAATCTGTTGCCACTGAATGCAACCCGGTAACATAAAACCATTTGGTAAACGGACCCATGACCAAGAGTCTAAGACTACAGAATTAGAGGCTTTCTTTTGGATTGTGTCCCTTATTCGGAAAACCATGAAAAGTCTTCCAGCTCAGTAGAGACCTTGAACAAAGCATGGTGGGGGCGCCTGGCTGGCTTAGGCCCTGGAGCCAGCAACTCTTGATCTTGGGGTTGTGAGTTCGAGTCCACATGGATTGTAGAAATTTCTTGAAAAAGAAATTAAAAACCTGGTAAAAGTAGGCAGCTTTGCAGACCCTGGGTAATGCCAGGCAAATTCAACAGGCCAAAGGATTGAGTTTTCATGATGGGGCTCTCACCACTCGCTGGTTTGGGACCAGTTTTCCATGGCCTCCTCCTCCGGCATCATTGTCCTCCCAACACTCATCTCCTGTCTGGTCCCCAGATCGTCCACGGCCATACTGCCTGCCTTCCTTAAAGCCTGCGTCTGCATATGTGCAAATGAGTGGGTCACCCAGACGAGTTCCATGTCTGCAGCTCATGGCCTTTTCTGCACCTGCTCTTGCATGGGACTCCAGAACCCACATCCGGGTCCACCACAACATTCTTCATGCCGCCACTTTTCCTCAAGGGTTCATAGATGTGTCCTTCAGTGGTGTCAAAGGAAAGGTTTCCAGTACACAACGCGCAGCTCTTGTTCAGTAATTTTTCCTGCTCTTTGTGGTCATCCCAGAAGACGACACGTGGTCGTCCCGGTACTGGCTCAGCTCCATGTCAGGGTCACTGCCCAGCGCGCCTTCCCAAGGCCTCTGGGCATCAGGGCAGACAGGTGGACAGGGCACCGCCACCCGAGGAACCACGCGAGGTGGCGGAAGCACTGTTATCATTTACTATTATGCGCATTTCCTTCATGTCTTGTCTGTGCATTTTTGTTTCACATCGTGGTTTTCCATATTCAAATCAACTGAAGTCCACAAATATTTCCTGAGCATCTGCTATGCATTGGCCATGATTCTAAGTATGGGGATATGGTACAGAAGGAAATAAAATCTTTCTTCTTGTGTGGTTCACCTTCAAGTTGAAGGAGATTACCAAAAAAGTGACTAAAGGATATTGTATATTAGGAAGCAGTAAATGCGATAGAGAAGAATAAAGCCAAGAAGGAGGATAGGGTAGGGGGGAGTGTTTCAAAATTTGAAAGCAGTAAAGGAATGATCCATGAAGATATTTGGGCAAGAACATTCCAGCAAAAGGAATTACAAGTACAGGGTCCCTGAACTTGAAACATGCCTGGTTGTTCCCGGGCCAGCAAGGCGATGACTGCAGCTGGAAGTTGAGTGACCAGGGAAGGAATTGGGAAATGAGGTGCTAACATCCTAAAAGTAAGGGTAGGGTGGGTGGTGTGAATCCTGTGGGGCCCTATAAGCTGCTGTAAGGACTTTGGGCTTTTACTCTGAGTGAGATGGGGAGTATCTTTGAAAACTTAGGTTGTTTCCAATTCTTGCTACCATCTATCATGCTTTGTGATTTTTCTTTTCTGTTTTTTTTAAAGAGTTTATTTATTTATTTGAGAAAGAGGCAGAGATAGCGAGAGAGAGCACGAGCGGGGAGGAGAGGGAGAAGCAGATTCACCGGCTGAGCAGGGAGCCCAACGTAGGGCTCCAACCCAGGACCCTGGGATCATGACCTGAGCCCAAGGCAGATGCTGAACTGACTGAGCCACTTAGGCACTCCTGTGATTTTTCTATATAAATCTCTGTTCACATCTTTGAGCACTTCCCTAAGAAAAAGTTCTAGAAGTTAAATTCTTTGGTCACAGGTTAGGAATAATTTGAGGCTCTTGCTGCATATTGCCAAAAGGGCTTTCCAGAAAGTCTATACTCACTTAAAATATAATTTAGTTCAACAATATTGAGTGCCTTCTACTTTATTGAGATAGACATGGTAAAGGGACTTGAAATACACCGGTGAACAAAATGAATCTTTCATTCTAGCAATTTCACTCTTGCCAGCATTGTGTCAGAATGCCTGCCTTTATTGTATGCTTGCCAACACCAAGTATTACCATTCTTAAAAAGCTTCAAGAAACAAAAGGCAAAAGAGAATGCTCCCGTAATTTGAATGATGAAAAGTGGTACGTTGTTATTATGTTCTTGTGGATTTGATTACTAGTGAAGTTGAATTACTTCCCACACATTTTTTAGCTAATCAGCCAATTGTCCTATTTTTCTTTAAAAGCTTTCAAAAACCTTTGAAAATAATTTAAAGAAGGCAGGAAGTTTGGAAACATCAGCAGATTTAATATATATCTTGGGAAAGAAGTAGTGCTCAGGTCAAGTACATAAGCTTTAGAAATTGATCTGAAACCAAAGAGCACATATAATGCAACTCTCATGTTCTGGAGAGGGCTTTTTAGTCAGGAGCTCCCTTCCTATTTCCACAGAATTTAAGAACTCTGGACAAGACCTTTCCACCGACTATAAATTAGAAGGGGTGGGGTGGTGCTTTTCCCCAACAATCTCAACATCCCAGTGTTCCCAGTGTTACTTAAGAGCCCACCTTAATATCAAATCTGCTTTGAGAGCATTTATATTTTCAATCTGTGTCATTGCTCAAGGTTTTAAGTTGCACAACTTTTCTACCCCCTGTGTGAGGCAAGAGTTCCTTCAATCTATTATCCAGGGGAATACAGAGATGTAGCAGAAAGGGCACTGTACTATGATAAATGAAAATTATAAATAACCCCAGCCCTCCCTAAAGGCATTTCTCCCACTTTTTATTAAGATAAAATATAGGGGTGCCTGGGTGGCTCAGTGGGTTAAGTGTCTGACTCTTGATTTCAGCTTGGATCATGAGCTCAGGGTTGTGGGATTGAGACCCACGTCAGGCTCTATCTAGGCTCAGCAGGGAGTCTGTTTGAGATTCTCTCTCTCCCTCTCCCTCTGCTCTCCATCCCCCATTCTCTCAACTACAAAAAAAAGATAAAATATAACATAAGTGAGATAACATATAGCATTGTGTAAGTTTAAGGTGTCCAACACACTGATCTGATACATTTATATTGTAATACAGTTGTTATTGTAGCATTAGCTAACACCTTTGTCATCACTTAATTTTAATTCCTTCTAGTGGTGGGCACAATTAAGATCTAGTCTCTTAGCAAGTTTACTGTTTAAGATACGTTTTGCTGTCTATAATCACTGTACTATACATTAGCTCTTCAGGACTTACTTATCTACTAGTTGTAAGTATGTAGCCTTAAACAACTTCTCTTCCCTTCCCCCACTCCCAGCGCTTGATCACCACCATTCCACTGTTATTTGTTTTTTTTTTTTAGTTCCGCGTCTGTTTTTAGATTCCACGGATAAGATATATCATACAGTATTGTCCTTCTGTGTCTGACATTGCCCCCACCTTCAATAGTACTTATTTTTGAGGAGAGAGAATCAAGGCTGAAAGAAGGGCTTTAATATACCTTTTGTGTCTTTCCATAGTTTGAATTTTACAACCTTAAACAAATATGACTTTAAAAAAATTTCAGGGGCACCTGGGTGGCTCAGTGGGCTGGGCCTCTGCCTTCGGCTCAGGTCGTGATCTCAGGGTCCTGGGATCAAGTCCCATGTCGGGCTCTCTGCTCAGCGGGGAGCCTGCTTCCCCCCTTGTCTCTCTGCCTGCCTCCCTGCCTGCTTGTGATCTCTCTCTGTCAAATGGGTGAATAAAATCTTTAAAAAAAATTTCAACAAGGGTTATCTGGGTGGGAACTAATGACTTATTCTTACTTTTTTAAACTTTTTATCTGTTAGGAAAAAGACCCCTGTTAAACCATTTATAATTTTTAAATTTCCCCAGTTTTGTAAAACAAAACCTGTGTGTGTGTGTATAGGTGTGTGTATATGTGTTTCAAGTGTCTGCAAGAATATAAACCAAATTGCTAATGTGTGGGCCCGATTCAAAGATTGTCTGGGGAGCTGGGAGAGAGAGAATGAATCTCATTTTTTCTTTTATGCACTTAAGTATTGCTCAAGTTTGTTACAATGAGCATGTATTACTGTTCTATGTTTGTTTTGTTTGTTTGTTTTCACAAAATTAATAATAAATCATTTTTTTCTTCAGGCTAGAAGTGACATGTGCTTATTGTGGAAAACATAGAAAAGTACAAAGAAACTAACAATTACAACAGTTAACATTTTAGCATGTTTCCTTTTAGGCTTCCTTTTAATGCATTTTTTTTTTACAGAGTTGAGTTTTCATACAACATAGTTTTGTATCCTGTTTTTCTCTCTTAAGATTAAGACATAAGCATTTCCCCATGTCATGCATGTCATAATATTGTTTTATGGGTTTGTCACATTTCAAATGGATTAATTAGCTATTTCTTAAAGTTTAACATTTAGGTTGTTTCCAGTTTTCTCATATTCAGAGTGATTTTCTGGGGTGCCTGGCTGGCTCAGTCAGCAGAGCATGCAACTCTTGATCTCAAGGTTATGAGTTTGAGCCCCACATTGGGCAAAGAGCTTACTACTCCAAAAAAAAAAAAAAAGGTTTTCTGATAAGCATCTTAGTATAAGATTTTTTTGCATTTCTAAGTGTTTCCTTGGCATGGATTCCTAGAGGTCAACATACTGGACCAAACAGTAGATTTCTAGAAGTGGGATTAATGGATAGAAAGTGTTTTTATGAATGACAAAAGATTACATCAATTTCTACTCCCAACAGTGTACAAGAGTCTCATTACTCTCATGCCAGCCTTGTAGATCATCCTTTTTTTCATTGTATCTTTTTGACAGGAAGGTGGTAGGTGACCGTGGTATCTCCATTTTTCATTGCCAGCAAGACTGAACAATTTTCTTTTTTTTTTTAATGTTGTGGGCCAATACCATTTTATTTTTTATTTTTTTAAACATATAATGTATTATTTGTTTCAGGGGTACAGGTAAGACTGAACATTTTTCATATGCTTATTCACCATTGGTATTCCCACTTCTGTGGACTACCTATTTCAATTTTTTGCCTATTTACTGACTAGCATCTTCTGGATTTTCTGATCAATTAAAATGAGCTCTTACAAGGTATTAACCATTTCTCTGTCGTTAGATGTAAATCAAAATATATTTCACAAGTTTGTTTTTGGTTTTGTGTTTAGTTTTTAAAAATATCTTGGCCATAGACTTTTGAAACAAAAGGTAACTAGAGTCTAACTAAGGCCTTGGGCCCTCAGTTTAGGCCTGTTTTCCCTTGGTTACATGGAGGAGGTTTGACAAAAGCTCTGTTAGGGCCATTTCAGCTAAACCTAAATTTAGATCTGTGAAGAAAAAAAATGCATGGGCCCGATTTAAGGATTATTCTGCTCCTATGCACTTTAAAATGATTTAAGAAGATGGGGTGGGGGCAGGGATGGAAGCAGTTGGTGCCAGAAATTTTTAGAATTCTGAGGTAAGACGCCAATTCTCTCAAATCTCTAGCGTGTTGAGAGGCGGAGTAAATTACGTGCAAGCAAACAGAACTCTTGATGGAAAAGTACTGCTCTGGGCTGCAGATGTGTGCAGGACTTGGTTTTAATTATTTTTCCCCCTTCTCTCTATCCTTTCTTCCGCTACCCACCCCGCCCCCCACGCCCGTGACCGTGAAGAGGGCGGCAGGATTAGGATTCTGAAGGATAGAGACAGCCCTTCCTCGGTAAGGCCTGTTCCTGCACAGACGGTTAGCCCGTCAATAGCCAGTGGACCAGCTCCCGCCTTCGTCTGGGATACTGCACAGGGTCATTGAGCCTGCCAAGGGTAGCTCGACAGACTACATATAAAAGAACGCTGCCAACAAAGAAACTTCGGTCATTATTCTGAGCCAAAAAAAAAAAAAAAAGGCGCAACAACAGAGTTGCTTGCTGATGCGTTGGGGCTTAGCAAATCTGTGATTGCGAAAGGGTTTAGATTTCCGAGAATTGAACCAATTTGATCCGGCGAGCAGATCTATCTCCCCCAAATATTGGGAGAGGTGTCAGGCGTGGGCGGGGGGCCTTGTGCGCGGACTTGAGCTACACGGGGGTGTCCACACCACAGCCTCTGGCGGGGAGGATTGGAGAAGGTCGTTAAGGAGA
Source organism: Mellivora capensis (assembly GCA_004024625.1). Taxonomy (NCBI): domain Eukaryota; kingdom Metazoa; phylum Chordata; class Mammalia; order Carnivora; family Mustelidae; genus Mellivora; species Mellivora capensis. The sequence goes on along the minus strand of PISX010023986.1, from coordinate 1,926 downwards.
GTGGAAGGGGTTCCCAAGGTGGAAATGGGTAGTCTGGGCCTCCAAGGTGGAGAGAGTTTCCTTGCTGTCCCCCCAAGGGAGCTTCGTGGTCCCGGGGCTAGGGGCGGGGAAAGGTGAGGCTTCAGAATGGAAGGCGAGGGAGAAGCTGAAGCAAGAGGAATGGAGTCGTGTGTGGCAAGCATCAGGTGGTCGAGCAGGCCTCGGCCAGAGCTCTGCAAAGCTGAGGCTCTCCGAGCGGGTCCCGGTGCAAGAAGCCGGGGAGGGTGCGGAGGAGGGGTGCGCGCCGCGTCGCGCTCAGCTAGAGGCTGGAGCGGCGATGGCGTGAGGCTGGGGCCGTGGCCTTGCAGGTAGGGCCGAGGCGGGGGCTGCTCCTGCCGCCGCAGGGGAGGCGGGATCCGGCCGGGGCGGGGGGGAGGGGAAGGACCGTCCGGAGGCCAGGTGGGGGGCCCGAGCGGGACCCCGCGCGGCGCCCCGGCGGCAGCGGGGGAGGCGGGGCCTGGAGGCTCCGCCCCCGGCTCCGCCCCCGGCTCCGCCCCGCCTCCTCCGCTGGCTAGTCCTTGTCCGCGGAGCCCCGCGCGCCACTAGCTCGCTGAGAGGGAGGAGAAAGCCGCCAGTTCCGGAGCCCTCCCTAGCCCGGCCCAACCTTTGCTCCAGAGATCATGGCTGCCGAGGATGTGGCGGCGACCGGCGCCGACCCGAGCGAGCTGGAGAGTGGCGGGCTGCTGCACGAGATTTTCACGTCGCCGCTCAACCTGCTGCTGCTCGGCCTCTGCGTGTTCCTGCTGTACAAGATCGTGCGCGGGGACCAGCCGGCGGCCAGCAACGACAGCGACGACGACGAACCGCCCCCGCTGCCCCGCCTTAAGCGGCGCGACTTCACCCCTGCCGAGCTGAGGCGCTTCGACGGCGTCCAGGACCCGCGCATACTCATGGCCATCAACGGCAAGGTGTTCGACGTGACCAAAGGCCGCAAGTTCTACGGGCCCGGTAACTGCGGCCGCCCAGGGGACGCGGAGAAAAAAGAAGGGGCCCCGGCCCGGAGCTGGGGCCGGGGAGAGGCGAGGGGGGAGCGGGGCACCCGGGAGGAGAGGAATGGCGGGCCCCCGGCGGCAGTCGGCGAGGGGCGCTCTAGAAGGGCTGCGGCCGGCGGGGCACGCCGCCAGCGCCGGGATGGGCGGGGGGTGGGGGACGGAGAGGAGGCTGGAGCGCCCGGGCCGGGGGGGAGGGGGCGGCTGCTGGAGGGGGACCTGAGGGGTGGGCGAGCTCGCCGGCCGGGAAGAGGGGGCACGGCCGCGCGCAGTGTTGAGGGGGCTTCGAGGGCATGGGGTTTGTGGGGGTTCCTGGAAGGAGGGGCAGTGTTGGGCTGGAGAAGGGAAACGAGGGTGTCTCGAGGGAAGCGGGGGCGGGGGGGGAGGGGGCAGGTCCAGCCTGGGAGAGGAGGCGAAGGCCGCTGCCGCCGGGAGGGGCCGCGGTGTGTGTGAAGGTGTGGGAGCCGAGAGCGGAGGTGGGATGAGCGGCAGGTAGCAAGCGAGTGCGTGCCAGCGGGCGGTGTGTGAGTGCGTAGTCCGTGGCTGTGGCTGGCCAGGCGCGAGTGTGCGTGCGTGCGCGCGCTCGGAATGTGGCATGTGTCAGGTATGTGTGTGGCATGTGTTTGGTATGTGTGTGCGCGTGCTGTGTGTGGCCGACCGAAAAGCTGGAAGATGAACGGGGAGGCTCGGTGGGGGGAGAGGGGGAGAGGGGGCGAGCTGATGGAGGGAGAGAGGAGGCTTAACGTAGCGGACAATGGGAACGTGGCGAGATGAGAAGGTGATAGAGCATTTTAATCTATAGCGGGAGAGAAAGGACTAGAAGCCAAAAAAAAAAAAAAAATTAAAAATGGAGGGAGGGAGAAGTGGGAGGATCCTGGGAAACAAAAGGGGTAGGGCT
>PISX010023985.1:0-28771 GCA_004024625.1 Mellivora capensis | reverse complement strand
CTGGCTTCTGAAATGCCAGTTTTCAGATAGTATTAGGAAGAACTGGGTAAAAGTAACAGTATGAAAATCATTGAGTATTGTAAGTGCATGTCTCCACAAAAACAGCAAATAAGTTGGCAAAAACTGTCGGGATACTTCAAAACTATCCTTCAAAATAGAGGATAACTTAAGACATTGCCAGGAAAAAAAAACCCCAAAAACTGAGACTCCCTTGCTAGTCGACCAGCCCAACAAAAAATGGTAAAGGGAGTGTAGGGTATGTGCTATGGTGAGTGATGTGAAGTGTGTAAGCCTGATGATTCACAGACCTGTACCCCTGGGGCAAATAATACATTATATGTTAATAAAAATAATTTTTTAAAAAATGGTAAAGGGAATGAATGCCTCAGGCTAAAATGAAGTAAGAGACTAACTTGAATCCACATCAAAAATAAGGAACAGTAATAAAGACAGTGTGTGTGTATAGGGTTACTGTATTACTGTATTTTTGGTTTGTTGCTCCTCTTTTTCCCTATTGATTTAAAAAACAAAACTTATTTTATGATGGAAATTTGAATTATTTATTTCCTTACTGTATTTTTTTTTTAATTTTTATTTTTTTATAAACAAATTTTTATCCCCAGGGATACATGTCTGTGAATCGCCAGGTTTACACACTTCACAGCACTAACCATAGCACATACCCTCCCCAATGTCCATTACCCCACCCCCCTTTCCCGACCCCCTCCCCCCCGCAACCCTCAGTTTGTTTTGTGAAATTAAGAGTCACTTATGGTTTGTCTCCCTCCCAATCCCATCTTGTTTCTTTTCTTCTTTTTCCGCCCCCCTAGTCCCCCATGTTGGGAACTCTGATTCTTTATCACATCGCTTTCCCGGTGTTCCCAGACCGCCAGCTGGATTGAAACAAAGGGTGTGTGCATCCTAAATGTGATAGCGGTCCGTAAATTGCCCTCCCCTCAAAGAAGCTGGCTCCAATTTATTTTCCCTCCCTAAGAACAATCGTTTCCTAACTCTCGTCCCTCCAGTAGATTACAACAGGCTCGTTTCAGGGAGGTGTCCATACTAAGGACGAGGTCCCTCGCTTCCCCAACATGTAGGGACCCCTGCTGTTTCCTTCACTGTGACATGGGTCTCTGCCCAGAGCCCCCATCCGTCCTCCTTCCTTCCACCACCATGGTCAACCCGGTGCGTCGGTACCTGTCCCCCCGGGGCACCATCTGCCTTCCTGCTTCTAGAAATCATGGGGCATGTGTTGAAAGTAAGCTGGACCGATGGTGCTATGATGGATTTGGGCCCCTCCTCCAGACAGCTGACAGCGTGGCAGCGTCTTTCAGAACCAGGGTTCTGGGCAAAACATCTGGAGATATCACCGGGGCCAGCTGGGAGAGCGGTGCCAAGCACATGCACAGCACACAGGCCCCACTCTGAGACTGCTCCCCCAGAGCACTGTCCTCTCTCCCCAGCTAGGGGCTGGTTCCTGGGCTGTGTATCTGGAGGGGGCCCTACAGCTGTGCCACCTGCCGCTGGGCCACCTGCCGCTGAGGGAGCCAAGCTGCGGAGCCACCTGTGGGATGCTGAGGTCTATGGGCTTCCGGGCAGCTCTGCAGAGTTCAGACTTGGGGCCACTTCCCACGGGACCCAGGCCCAGAGGGCAGCGAGTTTCCTGCAGCCCATCTGGTTGCAGACGCAACTGAACCCTGCTTTTGGGTGGGCATGGAAAAGTGTTTCTTGCTCGGGCCGTCAGGATAAAAAGCAGCAAGCTGCAGCACCAGCAGCAAACTAAACTGAACCTGTGGGTTCGGACTCTGGGTAATAGCACTGATACTGAGTCCTCGATTGTCACAAGTGTCCCACGGCCGCGCGAAATGTTACTCTCAGGGGAACTGGTGACGGGGTGGGGGATGGTACGTGGGAACTCTCTGTACTTTCTGTGCAATTGTTCTATAACCCTAAAACTGTTCTAAAGAATAAAGTCTTATTTATTTATTTATTTATTTGTCTTTAATACTTTATTTATTTGAGGGAGACAGAGATAGTGAGAGAGAGGACACGCGGGAAGGAGGGAGAGAAGCAGGTGCCCCGCTGGGCAGGAAGCTTGCTGTGGGGCTCCATCCCAGGACTCCGGGGTCATGACCTGAGCCAAAGGCAGATGCTTAACCCACTGAGCCACCCAGGCTACCCAATAAAGTCTTTAAAAAAAAAAAAAAAAAAAGTTACGATGGAAATGCCCAAGGCAGTGTGACAAAGCATGCAGAATTCGGGAACGCCAGGTCCACCTTCGAACGAGTGTGACGCCGTGAACAGGGCTGCAGACTGCACTTCTATCTGAGCTGGCCTCTGCTCTTGTCACTGCAAAATGGGGACAGTGAGAAAGAGCTCATTCAAAGTTTCCTCTATGGATGATGTTGCACAGCGTCTTTTTTCAGCACAGGTTCTTACCGAATATTAAACATCAGACTGCAGATTCTGAAAGTAGCGACTGGGGGGCTGGCTTCCCCCTGCCTCTTGATTCGCCGCCAGAAAATTAACAGCTGAGTGAATTACAGATATTTGCATACTTTTTTTCTGAAGACCTGAGCTGGGAGTCAGATGGCCTGGGGTCTTTTCAAGGCTCTACCACGAACGAATGTGCCCTGGGTGCTGGGGAAGTCACCACCCCTCTCGAGCCTCACTTTTCTCACCAGTAGAATGGGAGCACTAAGGTACATTGGGTCTTGATATTCTGCAAGATACTAACCGCCTCAGGGCAGCCTGATGTTCTTCTTTCCCATGGTTCCCTGGAGCTCAGCACCTGGCAGTGCCTGTTACCACCTCTCTGTGCCTAGACAAATGGACTTCGGAGCCCAAAGGACACAGATGCCAGCTCCCAGTGTGAAGATCCCAAGGGCTGGGACCTGGCAGTCACAAGTCGGGTGACAACAGGCGACTGACGTTTCTTGGAGGTCAACCATGTATCAGACACAATTCCAGGCTCTGGTGATGTTGTCATTCACTTTCTCCACTCGACAGCTCTGTGAGGACAGTATCAAGGCAAAAATGAACTCTGGGTCTTGCATGGCCCTGGAGTCCCCAGCAACCCCCCTTCCCATGGCCCTTGAGCCTTTTGGTTCTGCTGGACTAGGACCACTTCCGAGAAGAACAGGAAGGTACCCTGGGGGCTCTCCAGGCTGATTTCCTGCAGCAGAGGTGGCTGTGGGCCCACAGGATTAGGTGTCCCAGTCCCCTGAGACTATGCCCTATGAGTAGGGGAAACCCAGTGAGCCCGTGCGGGGCCCCAGCCATTCGAGTCCAGCCCATCCAGCCTGTCTGGGGAATAAGTGCCTTCTGCTGAGTGAGGCCCTTCCCATCAGCCTCCTCCTGAGTTGACACTGGTCATCAAGGTGGGGCTGCTAGGCCAGGATTCTTATCTCCACTTAACACAGGAGAAAATTGAGGACAGACTGGTTGGGTTCGGATTTGAAAGGGTTAGGATTGGCAGGCAGGCTGTTCTACTCAGCACCACCAGTGGGGAGGATGGAATCACGCCACTCAAATGCCGTCAGAGCATAGGAGGTCCGCTACCATGATGCCTGTGGGTGAGTGGGGCAGCTGGAGTGTTACTTTCCCCTTCTCCCACCTGCCCCAGGCTAGGAAAGAACCCTGTGTCCTGGGTGGTCTTCACCTGTGTCTCCCCCAGCTGCAGGTGACAGAAACAAGTCTCCTGGAGGGCCCCTTCAATGTTCCCAACATGCTTCTCCAACACGCCTCCGGCTCCTTCCCTCTTACCTGGTTCCTTTTCAACTCCTGCCAGAGCCAGAGTCCTTGTCCTTGCCCTTGCCCTGTAGCTCCCATGCCCCCCACTTAACTATCTTACTGGAGAAAGTGCATGCCCTTTCAGTTTTCCCCCAGAGTACCTGCTCCCCAGATTTCCAAAGGATGGCTATGGTCACCCGACTCCCTGGCCCTGCCCTCCTGCTCAATAGACCCTGGCCTTGGTCTTGTCATCAGAATTCCTCCTCTGAAAGGTTGAGGTGTATTCATTAACTCCTCAGATAACCTTACTATCTTGTCTGTCACCTCCTCCCCTTTCTTATCTGGGTTCATGGCCCTGTCTCCCACTCGTTGGCCTCTTACTGGTTGTAAAGCTTTCATTTGCGAAACCCACCACCCTCCTCCCCCAAAGAGATATCTCTCAGGTCCTTTCTGGTCTTGAGTTTGATGGCTAGCCTGGCTTCACTCACGTCTCCAACAATCATTTTAAAGAGGAAGATCAGGGAGATGAAACATTTGTGTCCTGCCTGGGTCCGCAGCTAATGAAGGATCCAAGCAGGTTAGAACCAGGTCTGTCCGAAGCTAAAAAGTGTGCTTTCTTACCAGCTCCTCCCCAACACATCAGCCCCTCTGTCCCTGGAGGGACAAGCATCTCCGAGGCCCCTGCCACCCAAGCACAGGGCAGGGACTCGGGTGCTATCTGGGGAGCAGGTGAGCGGACCGTGGGGCCCACCAATGATGTGGGGGCTGGGATCTGGGACTCACCATGAGACTAGCTTAAGTCTTCTAGGAGCTGTAGCTGGGCACGCATGTTTAGTGGGAACAGCCCTGACCGACTCTCAGAGGAACTTGGCATGAAGTTCCCAGTGGCTAAAGGACCATAGGGGCATCTCAGTTCCCAAGGTGACAGGTGAGGAGATTTTCCTCTTCTAACACCACACCCACTGCCCCAGGGCACTGCCACGTGGGGCCGGCCACAGGGAAGGAGGATAGACCCACAGCCCATGGACTGGACAGCGCACGTGACCCATTGTCCTGAACACAGGCTCTCGACATTCACGCCACACCAGCTGGGCTCCATGAAAGGGACATGCCCAGGGAGAGGAGGCCAAAGTCCTGTGTCCTTGGGGACTCCCCCCTCCCTTGCCATAGACACTGCCCCTTCCCTGTTCCAGGGCCCAGAGCGGGGAGAGCAACGCCAGCATGCGCCTGGGACAACCGAGAAGGGAGACCCAGGCTTCTGGCAAGACAGGCAGGGAATATGGCATTAGAGAAGGAACAGTCTGGGGCTATGTGGAGAGGGCCCTCCTGGACACCAGAAAAGCAAAGGCCCAGGCGGGTTTGGGTTCCTCTCTCACCAGACCCATGCGGTTTGATGAAGTCCCCACAGGGAAGTGACGGTGAGCCCGGACCCCAGATCCGTTTGTCCCTCGGGAGCTAGTTTGTCGAGTGCACTCCGAAATACACGTGCCCATCTAAATGTGTGAGGTAGGAGCATAGAAAGACAATCAAATACGTTAAAATTAGAATTAAGAAATAAACTTAACATCCAGAAGGAGATGTAATAAACATACACATACATAAGTGAATATAAAAATACAAAAGAGCATAAGGTTAAAGTTAAAATAGCAGTTTTAAGACCTCTTCTCCCTGACCTCGTCCCTACGTTCCCTGCACCAGAGGCTGAGGAAGGAGAACAAGGGGCGCCAGAACCCAGAGCCGCTCACGGGGAGCCTCAGTGCTCACACTGGCAGACCTGTCCTAGGAGACACGTTGTTCCCCTAGGAGCGGACAGCTGAGCATTCAGCCCATGCACTCACACAGACCTCACCAAACAAATGTCCCTCAGTGTCCGCACCACCACAGGTCCCCCTGGAGAAGTCCCCGTCTGGGGGGACCTAAGCCTTCAGGGCTGTGTGCTGAGAGCTCCCCAGGGGAGTGTCTGGAGGGCTGCTCAGAGGAGGCAGGAGGCAGAAGGCCTGTGTGTTGCCTGCAGGGAGGGAGGCTGGGGACAGGGAAGGATGGACCAGGTAATGAGAGAGGCTTGAGTATGATAGTGAGGCGCAGAGAAGGGGCCAGCCTCTGGGGAGAAAAAGGTTAAAAAGTGTCCTTGACAGAGCATCCAGGTGGCTCAGTCGTTAAGCATCTGCCTTCATTTCAGGTCATGATCGCAGGATCCCAGGAGCCCCCCATCTGGCTCCCTGCTCAGCGGGAAGCCTGCTTCTCCCTCTCCCACTCCCGCTGCTTGTGTTCCCTCTTTTGCTGTCTCTCTCTGTCAAATAAATAAAATCTTAAAAAAATTAAATTAAAAAAAATTTTTTAAAAGTGTCTGTGAGGAGTTTAGGTAAGCATGATCAGTTGATGGAGTTGATAATTATCAGATAAAGAACTCTGACTTAAGAGTCCCCATTCTGACACACACACACACACACACACACACTTGCATACACACGTTTATCGAGCAGTGGTACTAAATGAGGCCCCTCACAGAAACTGCCTTAGTAATCCTGGGAGTCCATGTTGGTTAGCTCTCATCTTCCCACTTAGGAAACCAAAGTTTCAAGAGGAGTAGTCATCTCCTTGAGGTGACACAGTTAGTTAGGGAAAAATTAGGAAAATGGGATTTAAACCCAGATCCTTGTAATGGAAAGTCATATATTTTTTTTTACTAGATCATTGATGATTCAATTGTGAATTTCATGATCCTTTAATAAAAAAAAAGCTTAAATGGTAAACACCCAACTACTGATTCTGCTTATTTGTCATTATTATTGTTTTTACTTCAAGGACATGCTAGAAATACCTAGGTCCTTCATAGGCCTTTGGAAAGATCCCTTCCCTAAGCCCCCAGGACAGCTCTCATCTCATCACATTGGGCCTTGCTTCCAGCTCTGGATGGGGGATGGTGCAGCCTGTTTTTGCCTCAAAGTGGCCCCTGTGTCTCTCTCTTCCAGGCCATATATAAGGATATCCTCAGCATCAATGAGAATGTGACATAATGTTCTGGAGCCACCCCTTCGGAAGAGAGGACCTGGTCTAAGCATCTGTCCATCCAGTTCAACAGGCCCTTCTTTGTCATCATCAAGAATGAGAACACCAACATTCTCCTCTTCATGGGAAAGATGGTGAACTCCATGCAAAATTGACTGGCTCTCTGGGTTCAGCTGTCCTCTCTCATGCCAGGCCCCCTCTCTAAATGACATTAAAGAATGGTGGACCTGCCCAAGCTTGAGTGTGATGAGCATGTCCCTAATTTTCTTGTCTTGAGGTCTCCCTTTATATGTGTGGAATCCAGGCACAACAAGTGTTCATGTATCCACTTAATTCATATGCATTGGGCATGCACACTGTCCAGGCACTGTGCTAGGCAAGATGAAATGTTGGCTGAAACCCATAGTTTAATAACAGACATAGAGAGCCAGCAATGACAGGAGATGGCTTCTCTGAAAATGGGACAGGACACCTAATTAATTGTTTAGATTTTGGTAGAAGTGTGACAGCCAAAGAGGGAATGAGGCAAGGCTAAGCCAGGCAGATCACTCAACAAGGAGAAAGCTCTGGGGTGTGCACTCAGGCAAGGGATCAGAACCAGTCAAAGTGTTAAAACCTCACACTCACAGTAAGTGCTGGTGTTTGGGCCTCTGGTTAGATCACACAGTAAAACATAAAAAAAATCAATGTCCTTGAAGAAAGCATTGGTTAATGCATATCTTGATACTGAAGTGGGTAAGGCCTCTCTAAATTAGATGAAAACTCATGTCATAAAAGTAAGGCTTGACATATTTGATTTACAAAATGCAAACTGTATGGCAACAAAAAATGGCATTCATTTCACCAAGAAGCTATAATGACTATAAATATTTATGCAGCCATCAGAGCTCTTAAATATGTGAAGCCATCATTGACAGATGTGAAGGAAGATATAACAACACAACGATAGGAGAATCAACACTCCACTTCCAATAATCAATAGGAAATCCGACAGATCAGTAAGAAGTACTTGAACCAGACTATAGACCAGCTGGGTTAATAGACATACACAGAACACTCCACCCAACAACAGCACAATAGACATTTTTCTCAAGTGACTAGGGAACATTCTCCAGGATAGACCATATATTAGATGACAAAACAGGTTTTAACCAATTTTTAAAGACTGGAATCATACAAAATACTTTTTCAACTGCAAAACTAAAAAATCAGTAGCAAAAGAAAACTGGAAAATCCAGAAAGATATGGTAATTAACAATTCTTTCACAATCAGCCAGTCAAAGGAGATATCACAAGAGAAATTAGAAAATATCTAAGACAAGTGAAAGTGAAAATACAACAAGACAAGACTTACCAGATGCAGCAAAAGCAGTACTAAAAGGCAAATTTGTAGCTCTAAGTGTTTACATTACAAAGAAGAAAAAGCAGATCAACAACATAACTTCATACTTGAAGGAACAAGAAAAAAAAGGGAAGAGGGGAGACAAACTAACCCAAAGCTAGCAGAGAAAGAAAATAATAAATATTGAAGTAAAAATAAACAAAATAAGGAATTTTTTAAAAGAAGCAATAGTGAAAACCAACAAAACCAGGAGTTAGTTTTTTGAAAAGATCAACAATATGGACAACACTTTAGCTAGATTGGCTAAGGAAAAAAAAGAATCAAGCAATGAACACTGGGTATCATATGCAAATAATGAATCATGGAACACTACATCAAAAACTAATGAAGTACTATATGATGACTAAAATAACAATAAAAATGGATAAATAAATAAAAAATGAAAGAAGGGACATGCTTTTACACAAGTAAAAAGGATTATAGGCAAATAGTGTGAAAAAATTGAATGCCAACAAATTAGATAATCTGGATACAATAGAGAAATTCCTAGAAACACGAAACCTACCAAGAATGAATCACAAAGAGATAGAAGATTGACACATGATACTGGTTATACCTGACGTATAACTAGGGAGGTGATTGAATCAATAACCAAAATCTCCCAACAAAGAAAAGTCTAGGACTCCATGGCTTCGCTGTTGAACTCTCTCAGACATTAAAGAAGAATTCACACAAACTGGACCACTTTCTTATACCATACGCAAAAATAAACTCAAAATGGTTTAAAAAACCTAAATGTGAGACCCAAAACTGTAAAATTCCTATCAGAAAACATAGGCAGTAATCTCTTGGACATGAGCCTTAAGAACATAGTTCTCCTCAGGCAAGAAAAACAGAAACAAAAATAAACCATTGGGACCACACCAAAATTTAAAAAAAAAAGATTTCTGCATGGCAAAGGAAACCATCAACAAAACAAAAAGGCAACCTACTGAATGAGAGAAGATATTTGCCAATGTCATATCCAATAAGGAGTTAATATCCAAAATGTATAAAGAACTTACACAACTCAACACCAAAAAGACAATGTATTAAATTTTAAAATGGCCAGTGGACCTGAGAAGATGTTTTCTAAAGAAGACCATCCAGATGGCCAACAGACACATAAATAGATGCTCAATGCCATTCATCATCAGGGAAATGCAAATCAAAACCACAATGAGATATCACCCCATACCTATCAGAATGGCTAAAATCAAAAACACGAAAAACAACAAGTGTTGGAGAGGATGTGGAGAAAGGGGAATCTCGTGCACTGTTGGTAGGAATGCAAACTGGTGCGGCCACTGTGGAAAAACAGTATGGAGGGTCCTCAAAAATTAAAAATAGAAATATCATATGATCCAGTAATTCCATTATTGGATATTCACCTAAAGAAAATGAAAACCCTAATTGGAAAAGATATATACACCCCTATGTTTAGTGCAGCACTATTTACAATAGCCAAAATATGGAAGTCACCCAGATGTCCATCAATAGCTGAGTGGGTAAAGAAGATATGGTGTTTTTACACAGAGGAATATTAGTCATAAGAAAGAATGATATGGTGCCATTTGTGATGACATGGATGGACCTAGAGGTTATTATGCTGAGTGAAATAGTAAGTCAGACAGAGAAAGACAAATATATACAACTTCACTTATATGTGGAACATAAAACAAAACAAATGAACACACAAACAACAACAAGAAAAAAAACAGTCTCTTAAACACAGAGAACAAACTGCTTGGTGCCAGAGTGGAGGAGGATAATGGGATGGATGAAATCGATGGAGGGGATTAAAAGGTATGAAGTTCCAGTTATAAAATGGGTAAATCAAGGAGATGAAACCACAGCATAGGGAGTACAGTCACTAATACTGTAATACTCTTGTATGGTGACAGGTGGCGACCACATGTATCATAGTGAGTGCTGAGTAATGGATAGAATTCTTTATCGCTGTATTGGAGCAAAAAGAATTCATACAAATCCTCCATAAACTTCCCAAAAAATGGAAGAGGAGGAGGAAACACTTCCTAACTCATTTTATGAGGCCAGCATTACTCTGATGCCAAAGCCAGACTACAACACTATAAGAAAAGAAAACCACGGACCAACATCTCTCGTGAATATGGATGCGAAACTCAACAGAACACTAGCAAAGACAATTCCACAGCACAGTAGTAGGATCAAACACCAGGACCAAGCAGGATTCTTCCCTGGAATGTAAGCCAGGGGTAACATATGGAAATCGATCAATGCAATACATCACATGCACCAAATGAAGAGAAAAAATATGATTTTTGCGGTTGATGCAGAGAAAAGACTTGACAGAATTTCACGCCCTTTCATGATAAAAATACTCAAAAAACGAGGAGTAGAAAGAAACTACCCTCAACTTCATAAAGGTCATGTGTGAGAAGCCCACCGCTAACATCAGACTCCGTGGGGAAAGACTGAACTTTTTCCTCAGGAACAAGCCCTGAGTGCCTGCCTTGGCCTCTTCTACCTGACATAGTCGAGGAAGGGAAATAACCCAATCATGGGAGGACACATCTGTAAGAGCCCACTTCTGTGAGGCACCTGGAGTATCGAGATCACAGAGACAGAAGGCGGAACGGTGGGGGCCCTGGGTGAGGGGAGGAGGAGATAGGAAGGCAGTGTTTACTGGGGACAGAGTTTCAGTTTGGCAAGATGGGAAGAGCTCTGGGGACGGACAATCATTATGATTGCACAACAATGTCAACGTCCTTAGTATCAACGAACTGTACACCTAAAAGTGGCAAGATGGCAAATTTTATATGTGTCTTACTAGAATGAAAGACAACATGATACAAATTAGTTTCAAATTTAATAGTAATGACAATGTATGACCAACGTTTTCGAAATAACCCAATGAAATTCCTGACACGTTAAGCTGTTGCTCCCAATTCTGTGATTTTATGATAATTTCACATCAATTCATTTAAAAAAAATTATGTATCCAACTTCCATACCAAAAAAAAAATGCCATAAACAAAGCGAAAGGACAAACAGAAATTTTATAGCTTATATGGCAAAGAATCATTTTAACTTTAAGGAACTCTCAAATCCATAAGGAGACAGCAAGTAACCTAGTAGAATAACAGGGAAAGGATTTAAGCAGGGAGTGTCCAGAAAAATAAATACAAATGGCCAATGCAAATGTAAAAGAATTCTTAACCCCATTCATAATTTCAAAAACACAAATCAGAGTGCCACCTGCCACCTATCAGATCAGCATAAATGTGCAAAGTTGACAACACTCTGCTGATTTCCATGTGAAAAAGCAGATCTTCTCCTACAACAGATGGGGGAGTGGAAATGTGTGCAGTCTTGTTGGAAGATAGTTTTTTGACATCTATTAAAACTAAAAGTAGAAAAAAAATAATTTTTTGATTCAGGAATTTCAATGGTAGGAATTTACCCCATGAAAATATTTATAGGGGCTGGGGCACCTGGGTGGCTCAGTGGGTTAAAGCCTCTGCCTTCAGCTCAGGTCATGATCCCAGGGTCCTGGGATCAAGCCCCGTATCAGGCTCTCTGCTCAGAGGGAAGCCTGCTTCCTTTTCTCTCTGCCTGCTTCTCTGCCTACTTGTGATCTCCTTCTGTCAAATAAATAAATAACATATTTTAAATATATATTTATAGGGATTCCTGGGAGGCTCACTCAGTTAAGTGTCTGCCTTAGGTTCAAGTCATGATCCCAGAATCCTGGGATTGAGACCACATCAGGCTCCCTGCTCAGCCAGGAGTTTACTTCTCCCTCTCCCTCTGTGTTCTCTCTCACTCTTTCTCTCTCTCAAATAAATAAATAAAATATTTTTTAAAAATGAAAATATTTACAAACAACAAATGTAGGGGGGAGTTCTTTTTAATTGCAGCATTGTTTGAATGAAAAAACGAACAAACAAAAAACCCTAATGTCCACAAATAGGGGATTCGTTACATAAAGTCAGGTACATCTCTATAATGGAATGTCATGCAGACTTTCAAAATCATAAGGCTAGTTCTATATGGGCTGATAGGGAAAGATCTCTAAAAGAAAAAAATAGGGTAAAAAGCAAATACAGAAGAGTGTACAAAGTATGATTTCTCCTGCAAACACACACATTCACTTACCTAACGATTATTTACTAAGCATCTACTGTGTGCTAGGCACTGGCTGTGTAGCTGTGAACAAAATAGACAAAATCCCTGCCCATAGGAGCTCAATGAGGGATAGGCAATAATCCTGGTAAGTCAATACCATGCATAGAATAGGGGAAGGTGATGAGTCTTATAGCAAAAAATAATGCAGGGACAAGTGATGGAAAGTGCTGGGATGTGAGACATGCTCGGACAGAGAAACCCATGGAAGGTAAGAAAGTAAGCCACATGGGTATCTGGAAGAAGAGCAGCCAGGCATAAAGAATAAGGTGAGGCAAAGGCCCTGGGGTAGGGAAGTCTGGCATGGTCAAGGGAAGCAAGGAGGCAGTGTGCTTAGAACAGGGTAAGGTATGAGAGAGAGATTAGCGGAAGAGGCCAGAGATGCAACCTGCAATCCCTGGGCTAGGGGTCTCGGGGGTTCACACACTGTACACCTTGTATATCGTTGTAAGGACTGGCTTTTGTTCTAAGTGACCCAGAGCCCCAAGAGGGAATCCAGCAGAGGCACAAAGTGATTTATTTATATTTCAACAGAATTATGTAAAGATGTGGCTGAGAGAATCATAGACCATTTGTTTTCTTCTTTATGGCTTTCTAGATTTAAAAAGTATTAAATGTTAATTTAAGAATCAAATGGAAGTGGGTGCTACATTACAAAGATGGGTGGACAAGGAGAAGCTCAAGGAGGCAGGTCTATCTTAGGCAAACAAGCAGGGGGCCTGTCCTGAAGGAGGACATTCCCCTCCAGGACATTTCCTTGTGGAGTTAAGTTTGTGTTATGGGGGAAAAGGGTCCTTGGTGAAATGGGTCTGGAAAACTCTGGACAATTATGACTTCTCAGCATCTTTCAAATACTACCATCCAAGTGTGAGGAGGAAGATGCAGTGCTTCCCAAGTTTATTTGACCCCAAAGCACCCCCCTCTTTTTTTCCTTTTAATGAATCATCTCTAGGATTCCATGGAATACACTTCGCTAAATGCTGCTGGGGGTAAGAAGGGTCTTAAGTGAGGTCATGGCATTTAGTTATTTCACTTGGGCAGTGGTCAGGGGAATCTGCTGGTGAGACAAGGCGAGGTGTAAGGAGGTCTGAGAGCTTCCTGCCCTGTCACATACACAGGGTGCTCTTCTGGGCTAACATGCCCTTCTGCTCAAAGACAGTGATTTGAAAGCCAGATGCCTGCGCACCTGGAGACTCAGTGGCCTCCACGGGAAGGAAGCACGCTGGTGCAGCCGAGTAACAGTTGATATATTTGGTTCAGAGTGACAGCACCATCTGCTGTTGCCCAGCCTGCCCACGTCCTCCCTGGGCATTAACTGGAGGGCAGCTGCAAGAGACAGAGTGGACAAACAGGACTATCAGGTGGGGAGGAGGTGGCCAGGTGGAGGATTACACAATCCCACATCACCTTGGGCCTGTTAATATTAACTCGATCTCCAGCCTGGGGGAGCACCAGCAATCTCCAAAGTCACTGCCCTGATAAATATTGTTTTGCTCATCTCATTGGCTAGGTCCTCAGGGATTCTCTCCTGGCCTTAGACTGTGATCCTGCTGAGTCCCCCATAAGTATGAAGCTTTATTTTTTTTTAAGATTTTATTTATTTATTTGAGAGAGAGGCAGTGAGAGAGCATGAGCGAGGAGAAGGGCAGAGGGAGAAGCAGACTCCCCGTGGAGCTGGGAGCCCGATGCGGGACTCGATCCCGGGTCTCCGGGATCATGACCTGAACCGAAGGCAGTCGTCCAACCAACTGAGCCACCCAGGCGTCCCAAGTATGAAGCTTTAATCCCCTATCTTGACATTTTAGGGAACTTTCCTCCCTTGCGATAGGGTGGTATCTGGTTATGGACCAAGTGGGAGCAGAAACCCAGCAGAAGCAATGTGAATAGCCAACCAAAGGGCTTCAGGACAATCGTTATCTTCAGCCATTTCAATAATTGTGCCATCAAAGCCACTTCTAGGAGTAAATTTCTTCCCGGTGGGCATCCACTGTCTTGGTTTCTGGATACTTTTTTCTGACTCCTAGCATTGTTCACATAAACTGAATTAAGAAAAAGTAGATTCAGTCAACCAACCACTCTTTCACTCAATTATCTTACCCTAAGTTAATCATTTATCCAACCATCCTGTACTAAATGCCAACCCCATGCCACCCCAGGGGCCCACATTGTGCTATGTGTAAATTTCATGTAAATTCAATACATAACTTTTAATTACAAACTTCTTTGTAAAGAAGCAAGGGCTTTATAAATATTCTACCGCACTTCTGCTATTTGGAGGATTGCCTTCAGGGTCAAAAAGGATGTTGGGACAGATTACACTGCACATGGATGCCTGATGGAGGGCACAGGAGACCTGAAATCTAGGCCATGCCACACTTGCCAAGAGGAGACATCCACCTGGTCTAAGAGGTGTCCTTTTTAATTGACACAAAGATGATAATACTTCAGAGAGCATGTGATAAAAATGAGCATAGTAAGATATTTTTAATTGAACCTAGGTGGTTGATTTAAAGTGTACCCTGTAAAAATTTTTCTACTTTATGTTTTAAAACTGCCATAATAGAATGTGAAGGTGGGATGGAATGTCATTCTCAGCCAAGTTATGCATGGGCCAGAGAGATGCTGTTATGGGTTAAATTGTGCCCCCCTCAAAAATGTATATGTTGAAGATCTGACCCCCTGCACCTCAGAATGTGACCTCATTTGGAGATAGGATCTTCATAGAGGAGATCACCTTAAAATGAGATCAGAGTGGGCCCTAATCCAATATAATGGGTATCTTTTTAAAAAGGGGAAATTTGGTCACAGGAACATGAGAATAAAGGGAAGACAGTTTGGAGATACAGCAAGAATACCATGTGAGCAAGAAGAAGGTCAATCCACAAGCCCAGGAGAGAAGGTTAGAACAGATCCTTCCCTCACAGCTCTCAGAAGAAACCAGCATTGCCAACAGCTTGATTTCAGACTTCTGGCCTCCACAACTGTGAGATAATAAATTTCAGTTGTTTTAGGAGCCCACTTTGTGGTCCTTAATTGTGAAAACCCTAGCAGACTAATGCAGGTGGTTTTTCTTAGTCTGCATTGAAAGAGCCACCCCCCAAAGTCTAGCAGAGACTTGATCTTCACCTCAAACACCTAGAGGAAGCACAAATGTAAAGAGAGCTTGGGGCAGTGGGGAGACATCCTACTATGGGGTTTGGGTTGTTGGGAAATGACCATAAGCTAATGTTTGCCTTAGAAAGGAGTGATGATGATGGGAAGTCATTGCTCATTGGTGTCTAAAGACCAGCTAATTTCCAATAATGGGGCTATAAGCAAAGAGTTTTGCCAATTTTGGTTTATGACATCCCACACTATTCCACAAATAAAGACACAAGACTGGGTTGTTTAAAAAAAGGAAATGCACAGGAACCCAAGAAACCAGGCATGGCAACCTGGGAAAAGAGATGTTAGAGTCTGGTTCTGTTCCTGGGTACACCATCTTGGGTAAGCCCCTTGAACTCAATTTTCTAATTCACAAAGACCCAGGTTTTGGGGAAGATGAAAGTGTTACATGTAAAGCTTTAAGTACATAGTAAGTGCTCATGAAATGAAGGCAAAAAGTCAGAGACAAGATTGAGATAAGCCCCATGAGGACTAATAAACAGGCTCAAAGGCTTATTTGTATAACAAACAAATGGCTGCGGGTGAAGGTCAGCAAGACTGTGGATGACAAAGTCAATACTCAGCTGATATCAGGTGTTTTTCCATATTAGACACTATGAGAATTGACTAGCTTATTGTCAATCCTGACTGAATGTGTGCTGGACTACAAAGAACACTTGCTCATGAGGCAAGAGAAGAAATTCTAATTCTCACTTTCCTCTGGACTATGTAACCCTTGGTAAATCTCTGTTACCTCTCCCAACCTCTACTTCCCCAGCTATGAAAAGAGAGTATTGCCTAGACTAAAAATGACAAACATGTAGCCATGCATAATTTCTTCTGCTCTCATATCTACACAGACAAGACCAGTCAACTGTGGCCCTATTTTCATCTCATTCAGACACAGCCTCAGAATCCTCCTCAAGATAAGATTCTAGAAATCACTATGATTGATCCAAGAAGGCAGCTTGGATGGAAACCATTTACTGTCCTGTCCAAATGATTTCTAAAATGCCTTCTAGTTCCTCTGTTTGCCCAGCCTGATTTCTTTCTAAGAACAGAGATGACTTCATCTTGCATCTTTCAAGACTTTCATGTGGTAATTGTCGGGGACCTTTCACTATCTGGCGTCTTACATTTGACTTGTCCATATGCTTCAGTTCTTCTTCTCCCATACCCAATGTCCAACAACCTCAGCAGGGTCCTAGATCTGCATGTCTCCGTTATTTGAAGTCACCTGGATTCCTCTGCCCATGCCCAAGACAGCCCTGGTTAATGGATTAAGGCACTCTCATCAAGAAAGTGGGAGTCTCAAATGCCTTCTGAATTCAGTCTCTCTGGCAGCACCTACCAATTGCTTAAAATTCATGTGTCATCTCATCACATGAAAATATGTCCAAAGATACTCGAGAAGAAAAGACTAAACCAAGACTAGCTCTGTGTGTGTGTGTGTGTGTGTGTGTGTGTATGTTTTGACAGAAACCAGCTCCATATGAATAGCTCTCTTTCCAATATCTAATTAAGCCTTTCAACCACCTTTCCAATTCTCATCTAACCTCAACAGCCGTCTTAAAATGTACCTGTCCTTGGGAAGCCATCTGTTACAATAGAACGCTGATCAGAGTGTCACATAGTTTTCCATGCCAAGCCTGCCTCAGTCTCAGCAAACCCCTTCCTTTTGAATGAGCTCCTCGATCTTTCCTGGGCTCATCTGCAAAACAGGACCACTGTCTCTTCATAGGGTCACTTTAGTATACAGCACATATTCTACCACGTAGAAGACATTAAAAAAAGCAATAAGATGGACAGCTCCCTTTGCATGTGTCACTATCGTTAATAGTACCACATCAATATTGAGCTGTTGGGTCTCCAGCTTCTGCTTGGGAATCAAGACTCTGCCGATGCCCTGGAGAAGTGTGAAAGGGAGCAAAGGCCCATGAAGAAACCAGAGGAATGCAGCATGACTGCAGTGGAAAGTAAGCCCATGGGCCACCACTCAGAGTTTGCTTAGCCAGCATCTCCTCTGCCTCCTGTGTGGTTGCCCACATTCTGTCCATCCTTCAAGGTCCCAGTCAGGTTTACATCCTTCCAGGAGCTTCCACTGAGTACTTACATCTCTATTCTATCTGGTGGAGGAAGCTTAATCTTAGTCAACTCTAGTTAAATTCTGTTAGTTTAGTATAAACTTCGTCAACTCAATATTCTTTCATCAATTTAGAGTTTCCCCAATTCAGAGTTGCAGACTCCCCAATACCCAACCCAGAGGTATTTGAGTATGGAGACAATAGGCATCCATGGTCTCAAGGGAGGCAATCCTCTTGAAGGCAGCAATGAGGTCACTCTGAATCCCCTCTCAGTGCCCCCCAGGGTTAAGTACAGTGCCTCTGAAGCAGAAGGATGGATGGATGGATGGATGGATGGGAAGATGGAAAAACACTTTCCCTGCAGAATGTAGCCTCCATTCTTCCCCCTTAGCCTCTCTGACAGTGTAGCAAAGCCACACTCCATGGCCAAGTCAGGTCAACAAGTCCTGTTCCTCTAGTTTCACACAGACCAGTGAGCACCGCACATTGTGCACCCAAAAGATACAGGAGCAGTGGGCTAAGGGCTGGAACATTTGCCTAAGGAGGGCACAACCTGCCCTTTCTGTGTGTTTCTGCCTCCCTGAACACCCGAATCAGTTGGTGATGTTGGCTATCCTCTCTTCTCCTCAGCTGAGGACAGCTGTCCACAGGGGCCCGCCTGGAGGGTTGTGGATACATCAGACTCCAGTACCTGGCCTGTAAGTAAAAATCTCCTTCCCCTAGCCTCACGTCTGGCCCCCATGGCTCCCAGTTAGCTCCTGAGGCATAGCTTTCTCTGCACAGTTAGGGCTGTGGTCTGGGGTAGGATATGGGGAGGGAACAGAACAGTGCCACAGGACCTGTGACTTACCTGTAGCTGAGTCTTATCACAGAGAGTCACCTTGTTCAGAGATAGGGAGCCAGTGAAGGATAAAATCAAGGTTCTGGGGGCAGCAAAGCTAGACTTGAATGTGCTGGCTCAGTTACTGGCTAGGTGTAGACTTTGAACAAGCCACTCCACCTCCCTGGGACTCAACATTTTGCAGGGGTTGGTTGCAAAAATTAAATAGAGCATCACTCAGAGTATTGGTTCAAAGCATGAGACTTCTACAAAGACACTGCATAGAAGGGTGTGGGAAACTGGAGCATCTCTGATGAGACACCCAGAGGTTAGCAAAGCCAGGGAGCTCTTGCCTGCCCACAGCTGAAGGAGTGAAGGAAAGAAATGGTGAGAGCAGGAGCCATGGAGGTGGCACTATCTGGAAAGACCCAAGATGGTGAAAGGATGCAGCTGCTCCAAGGGCATGGAGCTGAAGTAGGGAACCTCTCTCTCTTCCCGCCCAGCAGTCCCACCCACTACCAAGCCCAAGAAGTCAGGGGCCTGGACTGCCTAGCAGAGAACCTAGCAATACAGTCCATCAGTCTCTCGGGGGCACAAAACACGACAGATAAGGGCAGACCATGCATCTGTGCAGAATGCTAGCAAAGAACAGCCCACAGAAAAGTGGTGTAAAACTTGAACTCTGTTACGCTGAAAAGAAATAAAAAAAATATATACATATATATATATAAAAAAAGAAAAGACAGCCCTAACAGAAATAGGAACAGCCAACTTCCACTGAGCGCTTGCTACATGCCCTGAGCACACACGCTATTTAATTGAACTTTGACTCGCGTAAAGTTTAGCCTGAGCATATAAGCACTCCCTACAATGGAACTTGTATTATTGGCTTCATGGAATTTCCCACTGATCTAGAAGGCAAATTCAGATTCTGGACATTTTTTTAAGAAATGGGGGATCAGTGACCCCTCCCACCCCTCCTCCTAACTCCAAGTTTTCCTTAGCAAACTTTTTGGATGGAAGTATGTATTTTACCAAATCATAAAGCACAGGGGCTCCAAAGATGGAGAGACCTGAAAACAGCAGAGGACAGTGGGGGGTGGGGTGGACTGGTGTCTACCCTGCCCAGCCTGACAGACACAGCACCCTGATCCCCAGGGTAGGGCCTAGATTTCATGGAAAACTCAAGAGCTCCTTTCCTTCCCTTCCCCACCCACCCCTCTCTCTCTACACCAGGCCACCAGCTTCTCCCATTCCATGGAGACAAACACCCCTGTTCCCATGCTCACAGGACAGGGAAGTCAGCCACGGGACAAGGGCAGGCCCAATCAGTCCCAAGGACAAATTCTGAAGGAAGAGTCTGGTTGTCCTGAGTCAGGTGCCCATTCCCAGTCAATCAGCATGGCCAGAGGTGGGAGGTCATGCTCAGGAGAGAATTTAAAATGGCAACAGAAAATGCATACAAATGCACTATACAATATGGAAAGTGTAAGAGGAAAGGGGAACAACCTGCACGGAAAAAAAATGAATTTTAAAAGGTCTCAACGTTTAGATAGCTATATTGCATCCTGGTTTAGGATTTTATTTTTTTATTTTATTTATTTATTTGACTGAGAGAAATCACAAGTAGGCAGAGAGGCAGGCAGAGAGAGAGGGGGAAGCAGGCTCCTTGCTGAGCAGATCCTGGGATCATGACCCGAGCCAAAAGCAGAGGCTTAACCCGCTGAGCCACCCAGGAGCCCTAAAAGATTCACTTTTAGAAAGAGATGTTTGCCCTCAAATCAATAGTTCTTATTGAAATTCCATCTGGATTTTTTTCATTTGTAATAGTTCCTAAAGTTCATCTAGGCAAATAAACCCACAAAAAGAGCTGATAATTTTTGAAAAAGAAAACAAAGTGATTTGCCTTGCACGATATCTAATGTATGGTTAAAATTGTAATAATTAAAACTGTATGGTACTGGCAGAAAAATAGGTAAGTATATGCAAAGAACAATATAAAATGTGCAGAAAAATCTGTGGTAAATGGACTTTTATAGAGAACAGTGATAGCTCTTCAAATCCATGGGGAAGCTGTACTTTCATCCATAAATGCTATCAGATAACCGTCTGTTTGGGGAAAAGGGTATTTGTATACTCGTGCCACATGCAAATTTAATTCCAAATAGATTACAGAGCTAAACATAGAATTATAAAATACAAAAAAAAAAAAACCCTCAAAGAAAAAAATGGGTGTGTGTGGTTTTTTTAACCATCTTGAGATGGGAAAGAGTTTCTTCTCCCTCCCAGTGTTGGCAGATCAGATCACATAAAAATATTAAAACTTCTTGATGATGGTGCATCTGCCTTCTGCTTAGGTCATGATCCCAGAGTCCTGGGATCGAGCCCCATGTTGGGTTCACAGCTCAGTAGGGAGCCTGCTTCTCCTTCTGCTTCTGCCCTCCCCCCACTCATGAATTTCTCTCCTCTCTCTCCCAAATAAATAAATAATTTAAAAAAAAAAAAAACCTTCAAGAGAAAATTTTGCAGCATCTACGACCAGCAAAGGCTCACTATTTGTTATGTACTTAAGAATTTCCTGCAGCCTGGAGAGCCTGGGTGGTTCAGTCGTTAAGCATCTGCCTTCAGCTTGGGTCCTGATCCCAGGATCCTGGGATTGAGCCCCGCATCGGGCTCCTTGCTCGACAGGAAGCCTGCTTCTCCCTCTCCCACTCCCCCTGCTTGTGTTCCCCCTCTTGCTGTCTCTCTCTCCGTCAAATAAATAAATAAAATCTTAAAAAAAAAAAAAAGAATTTCCTGCAACCTAATCAAGGGGAAAAAAGACAATTGAACGACAACAAAACCAGGTGTCCTATTTCCATCTATTAAACAGTCAAAAATAAAGGGATGCCAATATCCAACCAGATATCCAGCACGGTAGAGTAATTTGACCCAGAGCTTGCAGGAACATTATGGGTTCAGACCTTTTGGATGGCACATTGGTAATATCTAAAACAATTTCAAATATGCATGCCAAATTCATAAATGAACTCTCCAAAATCACTCACATTTGGATTTATATACGAAGATGTTCATACAGCATTTTTAAACAGCGGGGAAAAAATCAACACCTATCGACAGAGGCTGATTTAATAACTTACAGTAAGTGAATCCTTCCCATGCAATATATGTAACCATTGAAATAATGGAACGAGGTGAACCTACTGACAAATTAGTAAAAGACATCTATCATGTATCATATTAAAAAGCAAGTGATGCTATGGACTCGGAAAAACAGCCTGAGGGTTTTGAAGGGGCGGGGGGTGGGAGGTTGGGGGAGCCAGGTGGTGGGTATTATGGAGGGCACGCATTGCATGGAGACCTGGGTGTGGTGCAAAAACTATGAATTCTGTTACACTGAAAAGAAATAAAAATTTAAAAAAAAATTTAAAAAGCAAGTGATGGAACAATTTGCAAGATATAGTTCCACTTCATTTTGAAGTATGCATTTATAATTGTTCATACATATAGCTATGTTCTGTGTATAAATATCACATATTCAATTCATATACAGACCCAAACAAAGAAAAAAGTTCTAGATCAACACACAACAAATTCTTAAAATTGATTACCTCCGGGAAATGGGATTGGTGGAACAGGTGGGAGCTGAATCATTATATTGTGAATATTATATTTGAAGTAGAATTTATTATTATAACTAAAATCTAAAGAAGCCTAAAGGATACAGCTAGAACTTTTTTCCCCTAACACCTATAGTTTTACCAAACACCAGCTGGGTTTCACCCACCATGTGCTCCCGTCAAGGGACACATGGTTCCAGAGTCAGGATTCGAACGCAGGTCCACCTGATTCCAAAGCCTGTGTCTTACCCCAGGACTCTCAATGGAGAAGGGGTGCCACGCCCTGCTGGACCGGGTGACCGTGCTCTGTGTCTCTATTTATCCAGGATGGTGCAGCCCACTCTGTTCTTCTGGCTCCTGGTGGCCAGGCTGGGTCCTCATGCCTACGGTCAGGAGGCTCCTGACCAAGAGAATCATCCAACCTCAGCGAACCTGTTGGCCTCCCCAACCTTCCTGAACAATTCCCACTTTGCCTTCAGCCTGTACAGGTGGATGGTGGCTGCAAACCCTGGCAAGAACATCGTCTTCTCCCCACTGAGCTTCTCCATCCCCCTCACCCTGCTGGCTCTCCAGGCCAGGCCGGCAGCGTGTACCCAGGTCCTGGAGGCTCTGGGCTTTCCCCTTGCCCAGGTCCCAGGCAATGGGATCCATGCACGCTACAGTCAGCAACTCCTTGCCTCCCTGCGGTCCCTTGCCGCATGCCAGCCACACATGGGCAGCATCCTGTTCGTGGACGAGAGGCAGCACCTGGAACAAAGGTTTGTTGACATCGCGCAGAACCTGTACAGCACAGAGGTCTTCCTTGTCCCCTTTGGGAACAAGCAGGTAGCCAGGGAGCAGATGGACCACTTCGCCAGCAAGATGACCCACTACAAGATCAGGAAGCTGGCCCAGGAGTGGACCCCGGACACTGTCTTGATTCTGGCCAACTATATTTTCTTTAAAGGTAAGAAATTCTCTAATGATTATTTAGGTCCCCCTGCAGTTTGCTGCAAAGTTCATCTGTCTGTTGTCCAAGAGGAGTATTTCTGGTCCCTTCCCATGTCTTCCTACCTCTCTGAGAATTCTACCGCTTAATTCTTCTCTCCCCTGTACCTGCAGCCTCTCCCTCCTCTGGTACCTTCTCCTGAACATTCCAGGTCCCTCTCAGGCCGGAGCCTTACTACCCCAAAATTCAGGTCACGGTGCCCCCACGCAGACCAGCTACATAATTTGTGTGTTTCACAGTGAATGCATGTGTGGGAACTTGTTCAAATACCGCTTTTCAAGTTGGCGACTACAGAGCATGAAGCTACATTCAGGGCCCTGGAGACAGCCGGGTCTCACGTGCCTGAAGCCAGCCCTGCCCACGCGGGCTATCCCAGCTCGGCTCCCATGCCAGCAAACACGGGTCTTGCTTCTGGGCCCCAGGCTCATCCCAGAGTGTTTTGCAAGCTGCTTCCCATCCTTCCTCAAAAAGAAACTCCTTGTTGAGCTGGGGGTCCTGTCCTTCTGTGTCCAGCCGGCATTGCTATGTTTCCCTCTATTTTGTGGACTCTCCTTCCTGACACTCTCCTTTTGTGGACTTGGCATGACTTTCGTGGTTCTCCTACGTCTTCTGCCATTTTTGTGTCTCTCCCTCTCATATGGAGCCTGTTAAGGATGGCATTCTACAGAGTTCTTCCTTGGTCACCTTCCTGGGGCAAGCGTGGTTCTCCCATGGGGCCTACCCCTCCCACACTCTGGACATTTGCACATGAAGAAATTAATGGTCCTCATTAATGGCCCTCTCCCTCCTCCTTCTGCTCCACAGGCTTTCTCATGACCCAGACCCATTCCTGCCACCGGGCCTTTGCACATACCATCCCCTCTAACTGGGATAGTCTCCCTGTCATGCCATCAATCTCTCACCCTGCTGGGTCTTTCCTCCATATCACCTTCTTAGGGAGGCTCTCCCCTCCCCTGGCATTTCCTGTCTCCCCGATTTTTCTCTTTCCTTGTTCTCACCGTATGAAAGCTCCCCTCCAACAACAGTCTCTTGTGCATGACTGTAGTGCCCCCACCAAGAACAGTACCTGGCACACAGCAGCCCCTCCTGAACTACCTCCTGACACCCAGTCCCCTCTTCCCTGAATGCTGGTGGTGTCCTCTCTCTTGCCAGGGACATGGAAAATCCTCTTTGATCTGAAGCTCACTGAGATCAGACCCTTCTCAGTGAGTGAGGGGGTCAAAGTCCTGGTGCCCATGATGCAGCGGCCAGGCTGGTTCCAGCTCCAGCATTTCTACCACCTGCACGGCCACGTCCTCCGCCTGCCTTGCACCTGTCACACCACTGCTGTCTTTATCCTGCCCGACACAGGCAAGGCCAGGGACACAGAAGAGGCTCTGATGAGAGAGAATTTTGATGCATTGTCCCGCCCCTTCCCACTAAGGTAAAACCTCAGCCGTCTCTGCTCCCAATCTCAGTGAGGCCCTCTCAACAGCCACCCTCTCTGTCTGAGCGACTGGGGCACTGGGACCCTTCTGGTCTCAGGGCCCATGATGAGAGGGAGTGGGCACAGTTCACACCCTCATCACTAGGCAGGATTCAGCCAAATGTTCTCAGAAGTGTAGGAAACCGTTGTGCCATCACAGCAAAGCACCAGCTCTTCCTCTAAAAAACTGACAGTTCGTGTTAGGGTTTTAAAGCACTGAGCTGTTGCAAAGGTCCAAGCAATATCTCACTCAGCTTTACCCAGCATTTCCCAAACCGGATCTGAACAAGCCGTGCATTTTCACATGAGACCTAGAAACAAACTACAGGACCATGGAAACAGTGGTTAGAGAGTGGCCTCCCAGCCACTCACTGAGATACTTGCTGTAGCCCGTGAGTGACCCAGGAAGAGCCAGGACCAGGCCTCTCTACACCTGGTCATGGCTTCCCAGCCACCCGCACTTCCCTTCCCTCTTCTTTGCCATGCCCTCCATCAAATCACTTGCTCCACTGAGGTACTTGAGGTCTCTGCTGCTCCAAGTGTGGCCTGTGAAACAGCCACCATGGCTCCATCCAGGGGTTTGTCAGAAACAGAGAGGGACTGGGGACTGTCCCACACCTCCTGACTCAGGGTCTTTAGTTTAACAAGACCCCAGGGGATTCACGAGCACATTGAAGACCAGGGACCCCACCCTGGGCTCCAGGCAAGTCCCACCGTGTGCGGGTCCATCTTTGAGATCCCCAGCCATTACAGATCACCAAGGGCTGTCTTGCAATGTGCCTTCTCGACAGCCTTCATTCTGTCTCGGCACATTATGGGCCAGACTGCTCTTCACCGTGGTGGGGGAGGGAGGGAGAGGGGGAGGGGAGGGGAAAGAGGAGTTGAGGGGACTCCGAGGAGACTGCTGGCTCACTGGGCCGTGGAGACAGGGAGGCCAAGGCAGATGCAGTCTCGGCACTCAGTCTCCCTGCGGCCATGACCCTGGACAGCCATGGTCGCCCCCCCACCCACAATGGGCAGAGCCCCTGCATGCTTTTCAGGTGCAGACACGGAAAGAGGAGCTGGGAGAAAAATAGGAAACTCTAGCTCCCAGCCCAGCCCTGAGGCCACCCTCTGGCAGGGACATGGGGCAAGGCTATGTGCGGGGCCCAAGAGAGACGGACAGACACACAGCCTCCTAGACGGCAGGGCCCAGTGGCGGGCCAGTCTGATAGGCAGCAGCCCAGCCTGAGGGCGAGCTTCAGCTATGGGGCCAATTCTCACTCTTTAGAGA
Source organism: Mellivora capensis (assembly GCA_004024625.1). NCBI lineage: Eukaryota > Metazoa > Chordata > Mammalia > Carnivora > Mustelidae > Mellivora > Mellivora capensis. The sequence continues at coordinate 3,088 of PISX010023985.1, read as the reverse complement.
CTGAATGATTTGGGGAAAATCACTCAGCCTCCTGGGTTCTCCATATTGTCTCCACGAGAAGTGGGCCGTGGTGGCACCCAGCTCCCAGAACCACTGTGAGGACCAAATGGAACCACCTTGTGAAGTGCCTGGCACAGGTCTGTTCACCGAAGGCACCCAGGAGATGCAGCTGCCGGGTTTTATTCTATTAACCTACAAGCAGCGAGCTTGCTGGCCAGGACCATTCTTTAGGTCATAGGATTTCAGCTCTGTTCTCCCCTCTCATTGCCCTGAGTAGCAGGAGGAGGCTGTATTTTCCAAAATTCACTTTATCTGGGACCAGCCAGCTGGAGCAGTTCCTGCCTTCCACGGGCATGCCGGATATATTCAGTTACCGCGCGGGAATCACGGGCATTTCTCTGCAAAGCATCCCAATGAAGATCTCCAGGGTAAGTTAGACGTCCCAGGTGTCTGGGGCATTTATAACACACCTCTCCTCTTCCTTCTTTCAGATTGCACCCAGGGGCCCCAGCACTGCTGTGTCTGTGCTGTGCCCTGGGTTACACAGGGCTCCCCGGCTGGTGGGGAAGTCAAACATGGAAATGGTTGAGTTACAACCCCCCAGTGGTGTCCTGACGACAGCTGCTGGGAGGAGAGGCCAAGCCTCATTCGGGAGTGAGGGGTAATGCCCCCTTTCCCAAGCTCGCCACAAAGGCAAGCGCCCCTGCTCTGGGGAGCCAGGAGGGGCTGTGGAGAGCACGAGGCCAGGTGTGTTTCCACAATCCTGACCCCTTCCAGGAGGACAGGGGAGTCCCCTCATGGTTCCATAAGAATCAGAGGAGAGCCCCCTGGACTGAGTCCAGAAGTCCTAACACCACTGTGGGACCTTTGGGCAATAGAAAGGGGGATTGAGTGGAAATACTAACCAACTTCTGGAAGAAGGTGAGTAGTGGTGGGGGGTGGGAGTGAGGGGCAGGCAGGATGGGGAGTGGTCCACAGTGAGCTGGATCTGGCTCCAGAGGGATCCTGCAAGCCAGTCTAAGATGCTGGGACAGACGCCCTGTGAACTGGAGGAAGACGGCCACCAGGGGCTCTAAGCAAGGATGGGGATTGCATCTGAGCTTCCAGGAGCTCAGGCCAATGTCCTGAGGAAGAAGATTGCCTGAGGGTCCGAGGGCGGCAGGGAGATGAGTTACCCAGTGACAACGCAGACGGGTATCAGGGAGAGGCAAGGTGGACAATGAGAAGGGTTGAGCAGAAGAGGCCTTTGGAGGTGGAAATGCCAGGACTCACAGTCTTGGGGTGAAGAGCCAAGAGAAAGGACACGGGCTCTCTGAGGGGCAAGGGGGGAAGCAAAGTGAGGCACTTGGGGAGGAGGGGCAGCTCCTACTCAGCTCAGCGCTCTGAACCTCGGTCCCCACAGGCGGTGCACAGAGCAGAGCTGACCATGGATGAGACAGGAGCAGAGGCAGAAGATACCTCGGCCTTCCGGTTCCTCCCCAGATCCCATTTTCCCCCCTTTCACTTCAACCGACCTTTCCTGCTATTAATGTTTGAAGAAGGCAGCGGCAACCTTCTGTTTATGGGGAAAGTGATGAACCCCATAGCAAAGTCATAGTCAGGTGACCAGAGGAGCTACCTCCCCTCCCCCTCTACCACCCTGGGCTCCTGAAGAAAAGGAAGCCAAGAGTGACATTTACTGACCACACAGCTCATAGGTCTAACTTCTGGTCTCTGCACAAAACCCCTCCCAGTCATTATCCCCATTGTACGGATTAGCACACCAAGGTCCACAACAGGTGCACGATCACGAGCCAGACTCACTGGCCCAAAACCAACATTCCTGGAAGGATCTGCAGACTCAGATCACTCTCATGACCTTCTGGCAGCTTCGCATCCCTTGCTGGTTCTGGACGTCTTCCTCTGCCTGCCGTCCTCTCGTGCCCTTGCTGCTGGACAGTGGCAGACCTGTGTTCCTTTGGAGAATTGACTCAATAAAGCAGCAAATGATAGCCTTGTGTGTGGGTGTTTTGGTGCCACTGGGCCAGCAGGCCCCCCACCCCTGCATGACTTGGGGAGTGCACTGGCCTGGGCACTGTTTGTGTGACATAGAGGGTAGGACTGTCTTACCATCACCACAAGGGTCCAGCTGGGTTCAAGGTCCCTCCACAAGTCATCGCACAGATACTGTCACTGTCCAGCTACCTCACCACAGTCTCATGTCCTCCCTCTGACACCATCTCCTTTCTCTCCATCTCATCCCGTTTGGCACCCAACCCCAACAATCCTTCAACCCACTGGGGTACACGAGCCATTGAGCCTTCCAGTTTCCACCTCCCTCTCTTCCTCCAGTCCTTGCTTCCCCCTTGCCCTATTTAAATTCCATGACCGCTGTACCCTCAGCTCCCTTGCCTTCTCCCTCTTTATCATGCCTGCCTGGCAAAAACCCTTCCAATTCTCCCCTTGCTCCAAACCTACATGGGAATGCCTGACTATAGCTAGAAAAAAAAAATACAACACATTGATGGGTCTCATCTTAAATCCATGATCACTAACCTCAAAAGTGGCCTTGATGCTGGAAACAATCACTCTCCACTCGTAGGCCTTTTATGCTCCCACTGACTTAAGTAAATACTCCATAAGTGGGCTTTCATCTTCTCCTCCAAGCTTCCTGCCCCAGTGCACTCTCTGTTGATGACCTCACTTCCTTTTTCACTAGCAAAATATAGACAATAACCACCTGTCCACCACCAGCAGCTCTGCTCATACCTCTGCCTCCCTTCCTGTTACAGTGGAGCACCTGGTCGTGGTCCTGGCTGAGGCCCCCCTGCACCTATGCCACCAGTCGTATTTTATCTCACCCACTCAAGGACACCACACCAGCAATCCTGCCCTGTACCCCCTCAATCACAAATCCTCCCTATCTACTACCCTTGTGCTATCAGGAAGCAAACCTGCTCCTCTTTCTTCCATAAGACGGATGGATGGATGAATGGATGGATGGATGGATGGATGGATGAATGGATGGGTGGATGGATGAATGGATGGATGGATGGATGGATGAATGGATGGATGGATGGATGGATGGATGAATGGATGGATGGATGGA
>PISX010023984.1:0-28775 GCA_004024625.1 Mellivora capensis | reverse complement strand
TTGATTTTGTTCATTGTTGTCCGTTCACCATGAGATAGGAAAAGGGTCACCCGAGATGAGCACAGGCATTCTCAAAAAAGTGAGAACAATCATTTAACTGATGTCTGTAACTGGAATAGCTTCTCTAGGAATGAGTCTCTTGAGCTTCCAAAAATAAGGAATGCTCTCTATTACACCAATGCTATATGTATTTCTTTTTGAAGTTCTTCCAGCTTTCATCAGTTATGTTTGATTTTATTTGGGGTATTTTTTTTTTTTTCTAGCCAGCACTGTCTGCATGTAAGGTTCCAAGGAAACCTTATTTCAAGCACAGCTTGAATCAATTCAGCTTTGGCATATCAGAGCAAGACCTAAATATCTCATTCTATTATATGTCATCTTCTGGCATGTATACTATCATTATTCATGGCATTTAATTCTGTGGTCATCTTATTTTCCTTGTTCTTTTTCCATAGCTCTTGTTCCCTCTCCCCAAAACACCAAGAAATTATCTTGGAAACAAATAGAAAGCCCGATTGTTAGTGTAGAAACCCCCAAAACCTGGAGATGTAAGGAAGAAACGTATATGGGTAAAACATAAAGGAAGAAATTGGTGGGCCAAATAAAAAATTAAAAAAAAAATGGTGGGCCAATTCTCTAACTTCTTGTGGGTGTGGTTAAAATATTATTCTCTCTTGACAATTATCATGGGTTATAAGGAACTTTCTGTGATTATTTCCATAAAACAGTAGAATAAATAGCTTTATAAAACTGTAGACTATAAATAATTTCTGGTTATTCCTATTCAGTAACGTGGCAGGATACAAAGTCAATATACAGAAATCAGTGGCTTTCTTATACACTAACAATGTAAATACAGAAAGGGAAATTAGAGAACCGATTCCATTTACTATAGCACCAAGAACCATAAGATACCTGGGAATAAACCTAACCAAAGAGGTAAAGGATCTGTACTCGAGGAACTACAGAACACTCATGAAAGAAATTGAAGAAGACATAAAAAGATGGAAGACCATTCCATGTTCTTGGATCGGAAGAATAAACATTGTTAAAATGTCTATACTACCTAGGGCAATCTATGCTTTTAATGCCATTCCGATCAAAATTCCACCGGAATTTTTCAAAGAGCTGGAGCAAATAATCTTAAAATTTGTATGGAATCAGAAGAGACCCCGAATCGCTAAGGAAATGTTGAAAAACAAAAATAAAACTGGTGGCATCTCATTACCTGATTTCAAGCTTTACTACAAAGCTGTGGTCACCAAGACAGCATGGTACTGGCATCAAAACAGACACATAGACCAGTGGAACAGAGTAGAGAGCCCAGATATGGACCCTCAACTCTATGGTCAAATAATCTTCGACAAAGCAGAAAAAATATACAGTGGAAAAAAGACAGTCTCTTCAATAAATGGTGCTGGGAAAATTGGACAGCTATATGTAGAAGAATGAAACTCAACCATTCTCTTACACCGTACACAAAGATAAACTCAAAATGGATAAAAAACCTCAATGTGAGACAGGAATCCATCAGAATCCTAGAGGAGAACATAGGCAGTAACCTCTTTGATATCAGCCACAGCAACTTCTTTCAAGATATGAAATGAACTTCTTGAATATCCAAGTGCCTCAAAAGCTTAATTTATAGTTTCCAACAATCTTTTAAATAATGAGCTTTATGATTGTCAAAGGGCTTTTCACTTAAAAATTTTGATGACACCCATTGACATTGGTAAGTACTTCAGCATTTCAGCTGTGAACAACAGTAGCTTCAAATATAATAATATATAATATAGACAAATGCCCAGTTAAGCTGAAAGTCACATTGTACCCATCATATATATATATATATATATAATGTTGAATATTTCTTTTGGTGTTTCATTGGTGTTATTGATGTTTTCACCTAAATTCTAATGATTTATCAGTTCAAAATAGATACTGATGGTAGAGTTTAGACTTCCCTAAGGAAGACCAAGAGCAAAACTTTTAAACTTAGGCTCATTTTGTTGGAGGCAAGATATACCAATGAATTACTACCTTTGGGATTTTACTATTTTTTTCCTATAAGAACACTGCAACATAACTAAGCGATTTGAGTTTCCTAGAGGAAAGGCATTCCTGGCAGATGGAGTCCCTTGTAAAATTCTGTGAAGGACCTTGAAGGAGGGAAGAGAAGGCTGGGAAGGCACAGGGCTGGGTTCAGAGAGGGAAAGAGGAACCGGATGGTGGAGATAGGGTTTTGCAGTCAATCTGAGAAACTTAACATTTGTCTTAAGGATGAGCATGAAGGTACTGTCCAGGGATGATGAGGGAGATATTTACTCCGAGTGTGACGGGATCATAAGTGCTCATTTATCCAATCCTGGCTTTCTCCCAAGCATAGCTGGGTCTTAGTGTCACTGTGGAATTCTTTCCTCTAGTCTTTGCCCGGGAAACAGAGGCAGACATGAGCCAGAGGGGAGAGAATGAGACTGGTTTTTTAGAGTTCCTTTCTTGCTTGGGGGATGGCTACTTTGCTGATTTTAAAGGGGCACCTAAATTTGCTTATAGAGTTTCTGTTAGGTGACTTGTCAATGTATTTGTTTGTGTAGTCAGTAGACCAGACGAGCAACATCTCCTCTTCATGCTTCTGTTTTTGTGCCCTTTGCTGACTGAGAACACATTTAAACTTCCTAGCCAATTCTGACTAAATGGAAACTCAAAACCTACAGATCCCAACAGAGGTATTACATTGTTATTAAAGGACTTTTCTTCACTCGTTCCTCTTTCTCATTTTCCTTTAAGATTATGTAGGTGGAGTCTGTGAGAACTCTTTTGAACACGCAGCTATGTTCACCGTTCAGATGGGTAATCATCCTTCTAAACCAATCTTATCGTCAAGGAAGGAACAGAGAGAGAATAGGAGAAAAGAAGATCCAGTTTCTGCCCCAGGCACAGTGTGTTCTCATTTGAGAATGTATTAAGGTTTCCAAACTGGATTACTGTCCCAGTGGTTGATATTTTTAGACTATACTGATAATCAGAGAAGCTATCTGAAAAGTAATTAAACAAAAGAGCTTCTTAATCCACACTAATGGAAACCCATATTACAGACATGTGTTACTATTAGTAGGCACTCAAATATGTTTTGAATAAATGATTGAGCAAGTATCCTCCTGGGAATTGAAGGATTATCTTATAAACATATGGTGTTCCAGTATAAAAACTAAACTATTTGGACATGTCCCTCTGTGGGATTTTCACAGCTTTGGCCAGATTTTGTTTTGTTTTGCCTGCTTCTGTTTGCTTGATAGTGAAGATTTGAAATCAGAGGCTCTCCAAGTGCAATTCGCCAATCTTGAGTCCTCTATTTCGACAGAGCACACTTAAAATATGTTTTTTATTATTAATTAGTTTTTTTCAGAGGCACTGTGTCAGCCTCTTTTGATAAACCTATGAAATAAGACACCCTCCTCCCCTTACAAATTATTAGTTTATAGCATAGGATAATTTCTTAGAAAATACCAAGGTAACCTCATTTGGAAGACAGGTCAGCTGGTAGCCAATTAGCTATCTAAGTGCTTTATCTGAATAAATTTCGAGAATTTGAGTTTTCAAGTGTGGCACAATTTGTGAGTTCCTTCCTGTCTGCCTATAAATATATTCAGTTTCCCCTCTTAAGAAAATCACGCCTTAGACACTTTATCTCATTCCTTCCTTTCACTGCCAAATTTCTTGAGAAACATCTTTGCCTGTTGCTTTCATCTTCTTGCCATCAACTTCAGCCATAATTCCATGGAACATGGATGGCATGCCCATGACTCATCTCAAGTGGCTCTTCCAAGGCCACTGAAGATCATTGCATACAAAAGCTTTTTTCTTTTTACACTATTCTCTTTGATGTTTGCTATATAAGACACTTTTGGCCTCCCCCTCCTTCTTGAAACTCTCTTCCCTTGTTTCCCATGATATTAGCACGTTCTATTTCTGTTATCTGGATGCCCGCTCTCTCTTGCCTGATGGGTCCTCTCCTCTTTGTTTCCTGAATATGTGGGTACTTGCAGGATGTTCTGACTTGCTTTGTTTCCATTTTTCCTTCTGCGGGTTCTAGCACCTTGGTTTTCCTTCAGAGAATCAACTTTGATGTCATTTCCAGTCCATGTAGTGACAGAGGAGTTGACCCAGCAGCTTGGTACCAGGGCTCACCACCTGGCCCTGGCCTGTACAGTCTGCATGTTCCATCCCATTCCTCACCTCCTTGCTACTGCAGTGATTGGTTCCCGGCTGGCTGTATGACCCAAACTGAGCCAACTAGAGTCAGCCTCAGAACATTTGCTGGAAGTCTTGGGAAGGAAAGCTTTTTTTTTTTTTTTTTGGTGTCTGACAAAGTTAACTTTTTAAAATACAAGCCTTGTCACCAACTGCAGGTGACAATTTTACCTCTAAAAAAGAAAATGAGGTCAGCATCCGCATAGGAGTAGGGGAGTGGGCAGGGGCGAGCAAGAAGAGGGCATCGGTGCAGGCAGGGGGACTGGGCAGTAGCCATGCATTCTAGGTGTCAGGGCCAGTGCAGATGAGTGTGTGCTTAGTACTGCAGCAGCTTGGGAAGAGGCTTTTGAGCCCAAGTGGTGAGGTTTGAATACTTTTTACCTCTGTATAAATGTAATTTATTTAATTGCACATTCATATAACTTCAATTTTAATGATTTTAACTGATTCACAAAACTCCTGAAGATTTAACAATTAACTCCAGCATCTCGATGCCTCTAGTCTGAATATCTATTGATGTCTCTTGGATGAATTAGTTATTACTACGATGGCTGCCAAATGGCAATTTTTTATAATTCAGTTGTTCCTGCTACAATTATTAGTTGGTCTTTTAACTCTAAAGAACAGTTCATTTATGTATTTGTGTGTAAATGTGTATGTATGTGTGGACTCACTGATACTTATTTTTATTCAATAAGTTATAATTTAATATCACAATTTACTCTGATGCTTCCGTCATCCATAATTTGGCCAGTGAGGAGCCCTTCACATTGGTACCTGTTACCTTTTGACATAGCCTCACAATTTTTTAAGACTTTCTTTTAGGATTTTTAGTTACCTTCTGGTACCAGAAGATAATTCACTGTATGTTTACATATCGTTTCCATCCCCTGTGTAGGTTACTGTTCTCTCATTGCCATTGTTGCTAACAACAAGGATGTCCTCCTCATTGTCCTCCGGTCCCCGCAGCCCGCTGCAGGGCCCCGCAGCTCTGAACAGTCACTGTCTTTGTCTGCTTGGGCTGCAGCCCCTGTCTTCATGCATAGATGCCTCCTCACCTGGCTTTGGCTCTAGCATCCACCCCTACCTCATCTCCCCCTGTGTGGACTTGATCACTATGTGGTTTATGCTTTTACGTATTAGTTGACTCAACTTTGTGGTTGTTTTGTTAAGGAATTTTTCATCTATGTCAGGTGCTGGCAAACTTTGTAAAAGACTATAGCATCAGTATTGTTGCTTGTGGACCGCATATGTTCCATTGCATCTTCAACTGTTGGGCTCCGCCATAGCAAATGGATAAATGCGGTTATGTTCCAGCACAACTGTATCTACTGACAGCTGACTCACAGACTGCAGTTTGTGGACCCTTGATCTATGTTCACGAGGTTCATAGTTTTGGTCGCTGGTTTTCTTTACTATTTCTGTCAGTTTTGGTATCAGGGCAATGCTGACTTATTAACGAAATGAGTTAAGTTTTCTCTGTTATTTTCTGGAAGAGATTGTGCAGAACTGGTATTATTTCTTCCTTAAGTTTTTGGTAGAATTCTCCAGTGAAACCATCTGGGTCTGAAGTTCTCTACCACCTTACTTTCTTTTACACACTGGGCTGTGGAGGCCAGGAGCTCCTTTCATAATAAGCAGGAGTGGTGCTTTGGGAAATCTCAGCAGTGAATCCTTCTCTGAATGCACCCCCCCCTTTTTAAACGAAGTAACTGATTACCAAAATACTTTTTTGGCGGGTGTACAGTGCCCACTTTTCTCTGAAATTCTTAGATGAAAGCTTGATCTACTTAGAATATAAGATAAACCAAGTTTTATTTTTCTAAATTGAAGAAAATGTAGGAATGGAGTTAAGAATCTATCTATATATCAATCTATTTATTTTCATCTATCACCTATCTGAAGATGTAGACCCTAGCAAGCAGACGATATAAAAGACATTCTAGCATACTTTTCATAATATAGGTAGCGACGCATGGACAGTCTTAGGTTAGCCCCTGACCTTACCATGTGTTGAAATCTCATAGTGACGCATTGTTTCACAGCCACAAGTCCTGTTGTCAGGTGATACTACTCCTGAAATACTCTGATGAGAGGCCAGGAAGTTCAGGCCCTTCTTACAGTGCTGACCATTTGCTGATTGTGTGTTTAGGCACATGGAGTGATTACTGGCCTGAGTAGAGACCAGCACAACACTCTTGCTCACCTGCAGCCAGCAACACAACCTTGACCTGCTGGAAACAAATCATGATCACAATCTGTTCACCTGGCCTATTATAATCTTAAGAACTTCCATTTTCCTTATTATGTGTCCCTTCCCACTTGTCTCTTTATATCAGGTATAATGAAAGCAGCTAAGAAAATGGGATTACAGGTCTATATTGATCCCAAGGATAAATATGTTTGTAGTACATTTGGGTCCTCCAAACAGATTAGGAGAAGCCAAGTCTAAATCTACTGATCTTTTTGTTCTTGGGAAAGATACATTCCTTAACTGCGAACGAATCCCTGTCCTTGACCTCACTGCCAGAGGCATGTTTGTGCCATGTAGTTTGCCATCCGAATGAGATGTTTCTGTTCCACAGACTGTGCCAAAAGATACCATGTGCTTCCTTAAAGCATTATCGGCCTGACATCGACTGGTAAGGCAGATGCTGTTCTGGGTTATCTTCCTTTGTCTCTTCGGGGCCACTGCCTCCCATTCTCCACCCTGCTCTACGACCAACAGACTGACCTGGGGGGGGGGTGTTACATTTATAGTCTCTCTTGTTCTCTGGTTTTGAGTTGGATTTGGCTAATGGGGAGGGACCCCTCTTTTATAGGTTCTCAACTCTCTGATTATGTCCTTCCCTGAGGGTCACCGCTCCTGTAGACTGGTCTTCCCCTTGTAACTCTCTCTTGGTAACCACTGCCTCCCTTCCCTCTTCAGGCACAGAAGTGGTAACTGGAATGACTAGCCCTGAGGATCTTGTGGTTTCCTTATACCCTGTGCATATCTCTGCAAGGTGTCCTTTCTTAAAATTTTCTTCTTTTCTTTATTAGAGCATGCCATCTTTTTCCAGCTGGTATCTAGACTGATACAGAAGGATCATTACAACAAATCTTAAATCTTTTTTATGTCTTTTATTTAAATTTAACTCTTTCTCTGATGTCATGCCATCAAGCTTAGCTTGGCTCCCGTAGATCGAAATCAACTCATCAGAAAATTCCTGTGGGCAATAAAAAAACTGGAAAGTCAACCTTGTATTTCCAGCAGGCAAATTAGTTTTGTGTATCTGCAAGGTTAATTGAATACAAGCTGGTAACACTTGTTGCTCCAAGATTCTGTTTTGTAAGTTTAGGGAGGGCTGTTTAACTCTGACTATATATACTGGTTTGAGATACTTTCCTCCTAGGCCCCAGTTTTTGCAATGAATAGAAAGCTCAGATCATGGATTGTTTTTTCTGAGAACTAGGATACAAGAGGTCTGTATCACATTTTTCCCTCTCTTTGTTAAATACAGGGGAAATTAGGTTGAAGTTTCCTCTTTACTACTAATTATTAGAGAGCTTCTGTCAGGCCACACTTGGGCAATGTTTTAGTAGGTAAAATGCTTTGAATCACATGAAGTCTTAGATTAGTCTCATGAGTGACTTGGTTTGAGAGGCCAGATCACAATGGTAGGGACATATGTAGGCAAGGGTACAGGAGAAGTTTTAGATTAAAAAAATATATTATCAAAAAACAATGGCACTTATATTGCTTTTGGAATATATTTGTATTTTTAAATTCCTAACATAATAATGTTGCAAGTCAAATATTAATCGTCTCTTTCCCTTTCTGATCTAAGGTTCCTCTCTCCCTTCTTTTTGAAATTAATGTTAACCATTTGGTATGTTCCGTGTTTTCTTCTGCTTAGCTACAAATATACTCAGACATGAAGAATTTTTTTTCATTTTAGTATTGTACCACACACATCACTTGTTTCTCTTTTCTTTTCTTTTTTTTTAAAGATTTTATTTATTTATTTGACAGAGAGAGATCACAAGTAGGCAGAGAGGCAGGCAGAGAGAGAAGGGGAAGCAGACTCCCTGCTGAGCAGAGAGCCCGATGTGGGGCTCGATCCCAGGACCCTGAGATCATGACCTGAGCCAAAGGCAGAGGCTTTACCCACTGAGCCACACAGGTGCCCCTTGGTTCTCTTTTTTATGTGAAAAGAATATAATGAATATCTTTTTGGTTCACTATCTATTGATTAAATGTTTTCTTCCTAATAGTTGTAGAGTATCCTGTAGATTGTCTAGTGTGATGTGATGAGTTTATCTGGCTCTTCTACTGATAGGGAGGCAGGTTAGCAGCTTTTACTGGTACAAACAATGCTGCAGAAAGCGTTAAGGAACATTTACCTTTACCTATTGGTCATTTTACTTCTGTGGAGAAAAGTTCAGATATGGAACTTCTGGATAAAAAGTTACACACATGTGTAGTTTTGCTAGATTGGCCAAATCACTCTCCATCAATACAGCAACTCATATTCCCATCACCACTATGTGAGAACCCCACCTAGTACTGGGGATTATCAACTCCTAATTTTTGCTCCTTAGGTGAATATAAAATGGCCTCTTGTCATTTCTTTTTTCTTTGCAATTTCAATACTACCAGTGAACTTAAGCACTTTTATATGCTCATGAGCTACTCTCATGTTCTCTTCTGTGTTCAGTTACTTAGTCTTTCACCTTTCTATTTGGCAATTTGAGGGGCTCTTTGTTTTTAAATACTTACTGGTGGATAGTCACAAGGGTTACAAATATTTTCTTCCAGTGAGAAGGTGCAATCTTTTTTACAGAAACTTTTTACATTTTAATGAAGTCAAATTTGTCAAACTTCTCTTTTGGGAATTTAGGGTTTTCTGTCTTTCTATTGAAGGTCTACACATATCCTCTGTGTTTATATATATACTTATAAATTTATATGTAAAATTAGATCCTGCAATATGTGGGGTTATGTTATAGTTCCCTTGCTTGGGCCCTCCCACTCCATGTTACTCTTAATTTCCCCATTTCTTTGTTTGGGAGGAGTTGGGAGCTCTCTTCAACTTTGGCTAGGAATGAATCCCCCTCTCTGTGTGTAGCATGGAAATACTCCACGCCTTGCACTGGCTTTGCCCTGGGGGCCACCAGCTCTGTTCACTTACCTCTTGGTTTGAGCACTGCTTAATCACAGAGCTTCTGGGAATTGTTGCCAACTCCTCTGGTCATGGGGCCAGAAGACACTCTTCACAGTGGATGGGGCTGATTCAGCTCCTTGCCTGAGCATGGGGCAATCGGGGTCTAGGGCTAGCAAAGTTCCTCATCTAAGAATCTGAATCAGGCAGATTGGCAACTTGTCAAGGTCCATGGTCAGAGTGAACCCCTGCTCTGGTTCTGCTGATGAATAAAGCTGAGGTTGGGATTAGTACTTGGGCACTGCAGGAGTGAGCCCAATCTGCCAAAATCCTTGTGCTGGTTGTGAGAATTCCCTTCTGCTCCTCTGTCAGTCAGATTCCCAGTGGCTGAGCCCTGCAGATTCCTATGCAATCCCTGTGGTGTGAGATCATAGTAGGAGCTCCAGCAAAGCAACACATAATGCTGTGGGGGATGGATGTCCTCCCCAGGTTCTCTTTTTTCACTGGAGGAATCAGAGACTCAGGGGAGACCTCTTTGTGTGGTGTTGAGCTATTTTGTGGGTGAGCAATGTGGTCAACCTATAGCCATTTCTTTTATCCTTCTAATACAGTCTGCTGTAATCTCCGTGGTGTAGGGGTACTTTAGACTCACCCCATATTCTAGGATTCTCTCAGTGGTGTTTTGTTCTTGAATAGTTGTTAGTTCTTATGAAAGAGTGAAATCAGATACAACTTATGTCGCCATTTTGGTGACATCATTCTATTCCCTTTGTTGCCTTTTGCAGTCACATATTTTCAGGGCATTTGTGTGGAACAAACCACACATGTAGAGCTTTATGGATTAATTTAAACAATGTGAGGGAAGTGTCCAGACCTTCCCAGCTATTATATTAGCAACAGTAATGATCACTTTCGTTGAAAATGAATTTCTGCTCTCCATGGTCATGGGTTTGTCAGCATCTTTATTAAGACCATTTTAATGCCTTTAAAAAAAGGTCCTAAATAATTAAGGATTGAAGTTCATGGAGAATCTCTGTATTTAATTAAAATAGTTGTTTTATGAGGCTGAGAACTTAAATTGTTGTCTGGAGTTCTTAAGTGATTCTTTATAGATTTGTTCAAGGCAAAAACCAACTCAAGACATTTGTTCCCATTTTCTTGGGAGAGAGTATTTATTGTTTGAAAATTACTGGTGCCCATGAATTGGAGCACCAAGGCTGTTTTTTGTAGACAAGTACTTAATGAAAAGTATGTCTTATATTTATATTCTTTTATCAAATCCTATTTAAGGAAAGTATTTGGATCTGATTATAGTTAGGAAACTCAGAGATTTCATAGGCTCACATCATCAGCAACGAACAAAATTTAGATTAAGAGATGTTTTATAAAGTCACTAAAATAAGTCAAAAACATGGCACCAGTTAACTCAGGTTTCCAATAATGTGTATAACAGATGAAATAAATATCAGTTGTCTTTGATCCTGTGGATAGAGACAGTGCCCTAGTAGAAATTTCAATACTTTTCCCCAGTGCCTTTCCATCTCTGTCAAGAATCTGTGCAAACTTCAGGGGACAATTCCAAGCCACTTCACCAAGAGACAAGAGAATTTCCTTCTTCTGAATTTAGCTACTGGTCTGAAGCCAAATAATGTATGACATAAGGCTGTTTCCCAAGATGACTGAATTGTTTTATTATCTAAAGTTATGTTGTGAGTCAACCCTATTCAGTCTTTCAGCATACAGATGTAAACTTGGGCAAATGCAAAAGCCAATCTTTATCTTTTTAAAAAGATTTATTTTTATTTATTTGAGAGAAGGTGAGAGCACAGGGGGAGGAGCAGGGGGAGAAGGAGAGAGAGAGAATCTCAAGTAGATTCCCTGCTGAATATGGAGCCTGTGGGAATGGGGGGTGGTTGGCAGGGGGTCAGGGGCTCAATCTCACTATCCATGAGATCATGACCTACACCAAAACCAAGAGTTGGACATTTAATTGGCTGTATTACCCAGGTGCCCCCCAAAGCTAATCTTTTTTTTTTCCCCAAAGCTAATCTTTAAGGAAGATTTGGTCTCCATATCTAAAAGGGGAAAATGTGTCAAGCAAAAGTTGTTCCAAACATATAAGTCGATATTCCTATTATATTTATCTTTCCTCTGTAACTCAACTCATCACTCATCACGCAGGGGAAGATCTAATTCAGATGTAGTCATTGATTGAACCAAAATCAAACACTTGACCCGTGTGTTCCTAGAGCAAAGAATTGTGCCCACAACTCTGCCTTATCTTATCAGATTTCATTTTGTAAAACTTAGCAAAAAAGAAACACAGAAGGAAGTAGACAGTTGGAACTGAGGAGATCACAGGGGAAGCATTGGAGTGGATACATTTTGTTTAACTAGAGTATGAGCAAGTGAGGGAAGGAGATGTAGAGGATGTATTACAGGGGCTTAGAGTTGGAGGGACCATTGGCCCCCTGAAGCAGCATGAGGCTTTTAGGTCCTTATTCCCAAGTTCTCTTGGTGCCTGGAAGTGTCTTTGATCCCCTGTGTTTGTGAGAGCCCCTCATCCTTTCAACTTGATTTAGTAGGAGCAATTTCTGTTTCTTGCAGCTAAAAGAGTCTTCACTGAAACAAAGATAAAGTCATTATTTTACACAATCCCAAAGATTTGAAGTTGGACTGATAACAGCAGTATGCTTTAGAAAGAACACTGGTCCCTTCTACTCAAGCCCTGGCACTCTCGCCAACAGCAGAGCAGCCCTTAGAATGAACTTTAAATTTCTGGGTCAAAGATTGTTTACCTGCAAAATGGGAGGGGAGAAAGAGGATTGAATTGCACTATCTGTGAGTTTCCCTCAGGTTTTAACATTCTTGGAATCTACTAATTTTGTTTAATTTCAAGTGGGCATAGCTATTTGGTTTCTGTAAGTTCTAGAGAGTAGAGAGAGAAATGTCAAGGTCAGCAAATCATGGAGGCCCAGGAGTAGAGGTTTCTTAGACTGTCGATCTAGGGACCCTCAGTCAATTTTGGCATCAAAATACATGGTCATCTGACAGAGATAAAGAGTGTCCCTTTACTTTATATATTGGTACCATCTCAGAAGAGAGACCCGCTGGGATAAGAAATGAAAATTCCTGTATGCTTCAGTTACCCAGTGTGGGAGCCCCTTCTCTGGGATCTAGAAAATTCTACCCAGAGTATCTTCTGTTCTCTAACAGTAATAGACAGTAAATGCTTTTCCTTTCAGTAAAATAGCTGGAAGGGGACTAGAGAACTTATATGATCATCTCTGGCTAAAATAGCCTTATGGGTATAGAGTGGGATCTAAGGATACTTACAGACATGCTGGAGGGTTTTCTTGTTGCTCTTCTTGTCCCCCTCATCCCCCTCCCTGCATCCTGTCCCCCCTTTCTCCTACCCAGCTCAGATTTTATACCTTAAATTCCATGAGTGATGGTAAGCACTGGGTTCTAGATGCTAGAGTCTCATTCAAGACTTCTAATTTAAAATTAAAATTCTCTCTGGAGATGGATTAATAGCAAGTTTTCTCCTCTTTCCAAAGGAGATAATCCTGGACTATCCAGATGGGTCCAGTTTAATCACAAGAATCATTAGAAACAGAGAGTCTTTCCATGCTATGGTCAGAAGAAGGGTGAGATGTGACCTTGGAAGAATGGTCAGAGAGATGCAGTGTCACAGGCACTAGAAGTGGAGAAGCAGACCACAAACCAAGAAATGGACATAGTCTCTCCAGCTGGAAAAGTCAAGGAAATAGATCTCTCCTAGAGCTTCCTGAAAGTAATGCAGCCTGTTTACATCTTGATTTTAGCCCAGTGAGACCTGGGTTGGACTTCTAACCTACAGAACTATATGTAATAGATTGCATTCAGCTACGATGTTTGTGATAATTTCTTACAGCAGGAATAGAAAAACCAGTATGGTCTCCATGACTATGAGCACTGCAGTGTTTATCTTTTCTCTAGAATTACAGTCTAGATTCTGGATGATCAAAGTACAGTTAGCAACTTTTGTGATTATAGTCTAGAGCTCTTTCCGCTGAACCAGAACTCAGAAGGTCAGAAAGGAAAGAAGAATGGGCCAGGGTTTAAGTTCAGGTTCTGTGCTTGGTAATTACGTAACCTACAGCGAGTCACTTAAACACTGGGCTCCAGTTTCCTCAACTTTACCATAAGGGCTTTGGGGGTAAGATAGCCTCGATTTCATTTTAGTGCTGGCCTTTGATGATTTCTCTGAGTGCTTGCCTTACACTGGGGGTGGGTGTTATTGGGACACTCTGTCTAAATGGCCCCCATCCACCAGGAAGTGGTTTGATGGAAAGTTCCATGGCCAACAGAACTGTGTCTCATACTTAATTTTTAAATGTAGTTTTGCTTGTTTGGTGAAGGATAGGTGTTTAAAAGTATTTGTCAAGGGGAAATGTTTTATCCTAATTTTTATGATTCCTCCATAAGGAGTGACATTTGAGGACCATTTAAGTTGTGAGAGAGAGTAGACCAAATCAAGGACCCAAAACTTCCAATTTAATTTTTACCAGAATATTAATTATTTATTTTATAGTTATTGTAGAGCAGAATTAATTGATCTAACAACTTAATTTCTCTTCATTATGAAATACAGATTCTTTGATAATGTATCTTTTTCTTATTTTTATCCGATCAAGACTTTGCCTTTGTAGTTTGCATAGCAATTATTTTTTTCTCTTAGAATAGTCTGTTCTATGTTTTTGACATGCTATTTACTTAATCTGCCTCAATATATTTATTTACATTTTTGACTCATTTGATTATTTTCATTAACTTTTTTACTGAAGGAATTTAAAAAACCTATCAACAAAACCCAAACCTTCCTTAAGTTCTTTTTACTTATTTTGCCAATAATAATATCTGTTAATGGGTGCTTGTTTATTGTATGTTGAATGGCTTTGGCTACTAAGGTAGAGGAAATATGTTTTACTTTTGGAGTTATTTTGATGTCAGTTACAAAATCTTTACTTTTGAAATTCGTATTTCCTTTGTTGTCAGGCAAATGGACATCAGGAGACTGAATACATCAGAGAAGAACCTCACTTTAATTGTTTTTTTAACTGAATATCAAAACTTTGTATGAAATGTACAAAATCTAACCTTAGAGTCATGCTGAAATCCATGTAAACTGATCTATAATATTTGGGACCATATAATTATAGAATGTCATAACTGGCAAGGACTCTAAACTACAGTTATTATTATTTTTATTATAAACATTTATTTCAAGCCTTTTGAGTCAAACATTTACTAAATATACTGAAATAATTAGATGAGAAAATTAAATCCTACATGTAAAATAAGTTTAGAATAAATAACCCATTTTATCTGCATAATGAAAACAACTCTAAAGGGAATTTATACTTAATTTATAGCCCTTTTTGAATTTACATTTTGGATTGCTAGTACTTCATGATAACCCCGAGTCCATAACCAGTCATTAAGGTGACCATTTCAGAGCTGACCCAGCAGTGGAAAGAATAGTTGGCACTGGTCCCAAAGGCTGGGATATCTGCCCCAGTGCTAGCTCTTCCTACATGTGCAATCTGGTAATAGTTCTTTCATTTCTCAGGTCTTTAGTTATTTCATAGTGAGTGGTATTTTGTTTTGTCTAGTTTTCCTAAAACATAAACCACTTAACAAAAGAACAGAACATACCTGGTCTGATGTTTTGTAACAATACAACTTATTTACTTTAATCTTATAAGAGAAATAAAAACAAATGTAAGCACATTTTTCCGTTGGCACAAAATCCTTTAAAAACTAGCTCTTCCTTTTTCTTTCTTTGGTTTTTCCCAGATTTCATGTCACCTATTATGTTGTCTCATTCTTTGCATATTAATTAACCTGGAGACTGCGTTAATATAGTATGCTGAATGGTTATGGGATGCTGAGAGCTTTATGAACAGGTTCATTCTATGGATTGCAAAAGCAGCCTGAAGTCTATAAATGGTTAGTCATTCAATCAATTCTAAGGAAGCCAGCACCCACAGAGAGGGGCAAAATTCATAACATTTCTCTTCTTTAAAATCTTCTGTAGACTTGAACTTGATATGGCAAATTTCACATATTAATGTCTTCAATTCTCCCCTCCCCAAAGCAATGAGCTCCCCTTCACTGGACGTATTCAAACAGATAATAGACAGTGATGTCAGAAATATAAAGATCTCCTGAAATATGTGTGCAAAAACATTTTGAATGTGTCAAACATTAAGCAAAAAGGACTATCTGAGAACTTGAGCGTAACTTCACTGCACTATTTTGTCTGCCATGGTCTTTCTCGAGTCTAAGATTCAACACTTAAGAATTTAGCTTTTTTTTTCCTTAATATGGATAACCAAAAGTGCTTTCTACCTATAATGTCAGCCAACTCTGCTTCCTAACTAGTTCTTATGCCTCAAGTATTAAAATATCAAAATATGTGTGTGAAGATGCAATAAAAACACTTGAAATTTTAGGAAAGAGATATTGGAAGTCCTTTGGGGTGTATAAGTGAACAAGATAACTAAGTTTATTTGTAAGTTCCGGTTTGGTTGGATGCCTGGTCAAATTAAATTCCTATTATGTATGAAGTAAAATTTTGGGACGTGAAAGTGTCTTTTTACCAGTTCCATTATTTATGAAATTTCTTAGTTCTTTTTTTTTTTTTTGCTATAAGAAATAATAACCCGTGGAACAGAGTAGAGAGCCCAGATATGGACCCTCAACTTTTTGGTCAAATAATCTTTGACAATGCAGGAAAAAAATATACAGTGGAAAAAAGACAGTCTCTTCAATAAATGGTGGGAAAATTGGACAGCTATATGTAGAAGAATGAAACTCGACCATTCTCTTACACCATACACAAAGATAAACTCAAAATGGATAAAAGACCTCAACGTGAGGCAGGAATCCATCAGAATCCTAGAGGAGAACATAGGCAGTAACCTCTTCGACATCAGCCACAGCAACTTCTTTCAAGACATGTCTCCAAAGGCAAAGGAAACAAAAGCAAAAATGAACTTTTGGGACTTCATCAAGATCAAAAGCTTCTGCAAAGCAAAGGAAACAGTCAACAAAACAAAGAGGCAACACGGAATGGGAGAAGATATTCGCAAATGACAATACAGACAAAGGGCTGATATCCAAGATCTATAAAGAACTCCTCAAACTCAACACACACAAAACAGATAATCATGTCAAAAAATGGGCATAAGGGACGCCTGAGTGGCTCAGTTGGTTGGACGACTGCCTTCGGCTCAGGTCATGATCCCGGAGACCCGGGATCGAGTCCCGCATCAGGCTCCCGGCTCCACGGGGAGTCTGCTTCTCCCTCTGACCTTCTCCTCGCTCATGCTCTCTCACTGCCTCTCTCTCAAATAAATAAATAAAATATTAAAAAAAAAATGGGCATAAGACATGAACAGACACTTCTCCAAAGAAGACTTACAGATGGCTAACAGACACATAAAAAAATGTTCATCATCACTAGCCATCAGGGAGATTCAAATCAAAACCACATTGAGATACCACCTCACACCAATTAGAATGGCCAAAATTAACAAGACAGTAAACAACATGTGTTGGAGAGAATGTGGAGAAAGGGGAACCCTCTTACACTGTTGGTGGGAATGCAAGTTTGTGCAGCCACTTTGGAGAACTGTGGAGATTCCTAAGAAATTAAAAATAGAGCTACCCTATGACCCTGCAATTGCAATACTGGGTATTTACCCCAAAGATACGGATGTAGTGAAAAGAAGGGCCATCTGTGTCCCAGTATTCACAGCAGCAATGGCCACAGTCACCAAACTGTGGAAAGAGCCAAGACATCCTTCAAGGCAAATAGTTAAAGAAGATATGGTCCATATATACAATGGAGTATTATGCTTCCATCAGAAAGGATGACTACCCAACTTTTCTATCAACGTGGATGGAACTAGAAGAGATTATGCTGAATGAAATGTCAAGCAGAGAGAGTCAATTATCATATGGTTTCACTTGCTTGTGGAGCATAAGGAATAACATGGAGGACATGGGGAGATGGAGAGGAGAAATGAGTTGGGGGAAATTGGAGGGTGTGATGAACCATGAGAGACTGTGGACTCTGAGAAACAAACTGAGGGTTATGGAGGGGAGCCTGATGGTGGGTATTAAGGAGGGCACATATTGTATGGAGCACTGGATGTGGTGCATAAACAATGAATTCTGGAACACTGAAAAGAAATTTAGAAAAATAAATAAAAATAAAAAGGAAATATTAAGAAAAATATTTTCACGGAGGTTAAGATATTGCAATGATAATAAATATATATATAGTGAAAGCTTACTATTTGCAAAGCATTGTTTTTAAGGACTTTGCAGGTCTTCCTTCATTAATTTCCATAATGTTCTTCTGAGATTATTAATTTGATCATCTCCCTTTAATTGATGAGGAAACTAAAGCTCAGAGAACAGAAACCACTCACCTAAGGTCATTTGGAAGGGATGCATATGATCAGGATTCAAACATAGGCAATCTTATCCTAGAATCTGTGCTTCTTACCACATACCATGCTATGTCCCAGATAATTCAAACTCAACAAGACTTGGGTTCAAATCCTGGCTAGAGCTTGTATCAACTGAGTAACCCTGGAAACTGGGTCTCAGTTTTCTCTTCTGTAAAATAAGCACAGTAATACCTGTCCTACTGGGTTGTTATTAAGAATAAATGAGATGATCTACATAAACAAACAGCATAGTACCTGGCACAAGGTAGATATTACTATCAAAGGCCAGATGCTTCTCTTTTCCCTAATGCAATGGAGTTAAAAATATTTTATGAAAAAAAAATCCTCCCCCTCCCAAATGATCTTTATAAAACCTAGTTAAAACATTTAATAACAAATGGCTTACTCATTCTCCATATTCCTTAAGATTATTGTAAAGCAAGCAGAAAATAGTTACCTGCAAGCATAGAAACTTGAATTTTTTTTCCTCTCCTTTCCTTTTGCTACTCCTCAGTGGTGATGTAGGATGGGGTGGGATTGGGGCTGAGGCAGAAACAGTTGAATCTGTGCTTCTTTCTGGAATTTTCATTATAAGCTCAAGAATGCTCCTTTGATAGGCTTTTGTTACACATTTTCTTGAAAAGATCATTGTTTACCATCTCCTAAGTGAGGAAGTACATAATGTAGATTCCACGTCTTGTAAACAACAAAACCCCTAGTGAACATTATTCTGAGACGAGGATCATCTATACAAGATTTTGTGGTGAAACCAGCATATGGAGGAGAAATCTATGTGTTAGACATCATCTGGATATGCTTCTCTAGAAGTAACTGGGTCTGTTTATATAGACTAGGGGTTCAGGCATCTCTGATATCTAAATCTTAGGGCTGTGAGAAGGGAAAAGTACAGTGAACTCAGCGTTCTTCCATCAGTCGAATCCCTCTGTGTCAGGCTCTGAAGGAGCCAAGCCTGTGGTGAGAGAGGCAAACAACAGATTGTTGAAAAAAATGTGCCCTTGTCCTTCCACTGCTGTTCTTTAGAACAGTTTAGCTTGAACATCTTTAACATATCATACACTTATCTGGTATTGGATACATGGAAAAAGGTCAGCATTGTGCTCTGTGGGTCATAGGCTGTGGTTTGCAGGCCATGTGCATGGGTTCCCAGGCCGCTTAAACCCACGTGAGTGATGGTAACCAAATCCCTTTTCCATTTCCCACCCATACACATGTCTGCAGAAGAAAAAGACTAAACAAAATGTTCTTTTTTTATCCTAAATGAAAACAAATAGAAAAATGAGTGGCAGAAAGAGCTGGTCCAGTTTACTGTAAATGCCTCTGGAAAAGAGGCCCTATCACAGTAAGTGAGAAATCCTTTGTTCTCGGGTTTGAAA
Organism: Mellivora capensis; assembly: GCA_004024625.1. NCBI lineage: Eukaryota > Metazoa > Chordata > Mammalia > Carnivora > Mustelidae > Mellivora > Mellivora capensis. The sequence continues at coordinate 9,479 of PISX010023984.1, read as the reverse complement.
TACCAACACACTTTCCATGAATATTTAACCTGTGAGCTCCTCTCAATATAAATGAAGACTCACTGAGTAACTCCCTTGCTGCAAAAGGTGTTGTGGGTCACTGGAGTGAGAGTCCTGTCCTCAGAGAATTTGGAATTTTCCTTTTAATCATTTTATTTAAAATGTTATATTTGTCTTCTGGATAAAGATAGCAGAAGTAACACAAGTGTTTGTATCGGCTCTCCTTCTAAATTCTACTAAAGGAATGGTAAAGGAATAAAACAGAGAGAATACCAAGACGATGAAGAGAGAGAGAGAGGGAGGGCATAACAACAGGTGAGAAATGACAAGTCTTTGGAAGCTGGAAATTAGAGGCTCTGTAACAGATTTGAAGGCAAGCTGCAGCTGAAAATGTCTATGGGAAGGATAGTGAGGAAAGCAAGCTGAGTTCTCCTGCAGAATTTAGCAGTGGGTCAGAAGATGAAGGCACCAAGTGCTGCAAAGTCATGGGGCTGAAACCAGGAGGGCTCTATGCAAGTATGTATAGGAAGCAAACTCCAAGATCTTCGTTCCCTCCTGGAACACTGCTGAACCCTTCTCTACCAATACCAAAGCCTGGAGATTTGCTTCTTTGATTATGCCAGTTTGGTCTTGATTTAGGGAGATAAGGGGCAGGAGTAAGCTGCTGGGCTGAAAAAGGGAATCAGGTGAAGTCTACTAGATGGTGAGCCACACTGGCCCTAGCTGACTGTCTCCCAGAATACTGGTTCCCAGGTGTTTACTTCCCAGGCTGCCGTTGGGAGAATCTTTCTCTGAAGAAATTGAAAGGACCCCGGCATTCTGACATTTAGAGAAACTTCTAAGAAATTCATCCTGGTGCCTACTTACTCTATGAGGAAGCCCACCCCTTGAAGACTCCCTCCTTCTATCCCTCATATTCCCTTCCCTTCACCTCCCCCAGTATAGAGAATGTCCAATTATCCTTGGTTCACCTCGCTCTTAGACATGAATTGATATCCAAGGATCACCAAGAAATATTCAACATAAGTCTCTTTCATTGAATAGAGACCATAATAAATGAACAGAAAAAGGAAGTAAATGCAAAGAAAAGAATAGAAAAAAACAAAACAAAACAAAACAAACACCAAGAACCTGGAGTTTAAAATCCTCAAAGAGATAAAAAATCACTCCATCCCCAGTATTAGAATAGGATGCTGTGAAAAGTAATATTGAGAAGCAGAAAAAACAAACAAAAAAACCCAAAACCTTATGGGTAAATAGAAAGCAATATTGAATAAATGTCTAACAAAGCAGAATGACACATAGAAAGATAAGATAAAAGGTATGAAAAAATTGAAGTTCAATCTAGGTTCTAAGAGGTCCTTAGAGGACAACATTCACTTAAGAGAAATTATGAATGGAGGACCAGAAAATTGGAAGAAATTTAAATAGTCCATGTAAGGACACAAATTTTCAGATTAGAGAGCCTGTCAAATGTCCAGAATAAAATTAAAAAATAAAAAGACCCACATCAGGATTTATTACAAAGTAGAGACTAGATTCTGAAAAAATCTAAGTTGATAAAAATGTCATCTTTTCCATTGAGGGCTAAGAATGGCATAAACTGCTCAAAGAAGCTGTGAGCTAGAAAATAATGAAGCAATACTTCCAAAATTATGAGTGTAAGTTATATCCTCCCTGGAAATTATAGTACTGGATTGTTCAAGTTTTCAAAAAATCATCTGACCTGAATTCTTTCTTAAAGAACTACTGAAGTTTGTAATAAATAGAAGTAAGGGAACCAGAAAACATGAGACAAAGGATTTTCAGGATAGTGACCAAGGGAAGTCTGAGTTATTCCTGTTAACAGTTACCCACGTAGTTATATTAATGTAAACACTGATTATTATTTTAGTCAAAAATTTGATATAATCATATCGGGAAAATAGGGAGAGGTGCAGTAAGTTTATTATTGTTGGTGGTGTTGGGAGTAGGGGTTGCAGTGTAAGAGAACAGAATCCTGACTTATCAAAATTGGAAATGTTTAAAATCAGTAAGTCAATAAGTCAAGGAACAGCAGCAGAAGCACTTTACTTAGTGTTATAGAGTTGAAGACTGTAAGATTTGTTGCAAGCATGAAATTAGTTGCTTCTAGGAGAATGAACCTGGTTTTGGTAAGGATTAGCCAAGTTTTCTTTTTTTATGGCTTTTTAGTACTACTAGAATTTTTTAAACTATGTGCCTGAAAGACATAAAAATAAATATAAAAAAGCATGTAATGTTCTCTTATTTTATCAATCAGGATAGATTAAGGTTATGCTGTAGTAACAAACGACTCCAAAATTTCAGTAGCTTAGTGCAGGAAAAGTTTTGCGTATGCCTCATGTTCAACATGAGTTAGGGGGAGTCTTGTATTTCCACTTCTGCAGTCAGTCAGGAAGCCAGGGATGGAGGCTTTGTGTCAACTGCATTTTCATAATCATTGTAGAAATGACCAGGAAACTCTTGAGGTTTCTAATTGGCATTTGAGTGCTCTGGCCCAGAAATACCGCACATTATTATTTCTGCTCATAAATTACTGGTCACCTGGTCACACCCAGGCTCAAGAATATTAGGAAATTCACGCCTGAAAACCAAAAAATCCAATCAAGAAATGGGCAGAAGATGTAAAGCGACATTTCTTCAAAGAAGATAGCCAAATGGCTGACAGACATGTGAAAAATGCTCAGCATCACTCAGCATTAGAGAAACACAAATCACAACCACAGTGAGATTTCACCTCACACAAGTCAGAATGGCTAAAGTAACAACTCAGGAAACAACAGATGTTGGTGAGGTTGGGGAGAATGGGGAGCCCTCTTACACTGTTAGTGGGAATGCAAACTGGTACAACCACTCTGGAAAACAGTATGGAGGTTCCTCAAAAAGGTAAAAATAGAACTCCCCTAGGACCCAGCAATTGCATTACTAGGTATTTATCCAAAGGAGACAAACATAGTGATTTGAAGAGGCACCTGCACCCCAGTGTTTATAGCAGCAATGCCCACAATGGCCAAACTATGGAAAGAACCTAGATGTCCATCAACAGATGAATAGAGGAAGAAGATGTCACACACATACATGCGCGTGCGCGTGCACACACACACACACAGGAATATTACTTAGCCATCAAAAAGAATGAAATCTTGCCATGTGCAATGATGTGGATGGACCTAGAGGGTACTTAGTGACATGCTTAGTGACATGACAAGTCAGTCAGAGAAAGGCAAACACCCTATGATCTCACTCATATGTGGAATTTAAGAAAAAAAACAGATGAACATAGGAGAAGGGAGGGAAAAATAAAATAAGACAAAACAGAAAGGGAGGCAAACTATAAGAGACTTTTAACTATAGGGAACACCCTGAGGGTTGTTGGAGGGGAGGTTGGTGGAGGTTGGGGGCAACTGGGTAATGGGAATTAAGGAGGGCACGTGATATAATGAGCACTAGGTGTTATATGCAACTGGTGAATCACTAAATTGTATTTCTGGGGGGAAAAGAAAGCTTACTAGGAAGTTCAGGACTCCATGTGCACTAAGGGTGAGGAGAACCAGTTATCAGTAAGCAGAATAATGACCATCACATGCATTTTTCCACTTAATTTTAGTCTTTTTTCCCCTCTTTCCTTTCAATCTTCTACCTTCTAGACCAAGTAACCAGTGTTAACTAAGTGAATGTTTTTCTACTCTTTATATTTTTATAAAAATGCAGCCGTTGTCTATATATGTTGCTCTCTAACTTGTTTTTCTTACTTAGCAATGTACTGTATTTTCTTTTTTTTCATTTAGTTGATTTTATTTTTATTTTTTCAGTGTTCCAAGATTCATTGTTTATGCCCTACACCCAGTGCTCCATGCAATACGTGCCCTCCTTAATACCCACCACCAGGCTCACCCAACCCCCCCCCCCCCCCCCCAACCCTCAGTTTGTTTCTCAGAGTCCACGGTCTCCCATGGTTTGTCTTTCCCTCTGATTTCCCCCAACTCATTTCTCCTCTCCATCTCCCAATGTCCTCTGTGTTATTCCTCATGCTCCACAAATAAGTGAAACCATATGATAATTGACTCTCTCTGCTTTCACTTATTTCACTTCTTATTTCACTCAGCATAATCTCCTCCACTCCTGTCCAAGTTGGTACAAAAGTTGGGTATTCATCCTTTCTGATGGAGGCATAATACTCCATAGTGTATATGGACCACATCTTCCTTATCCATTTGTCCGTTGAAGGGCATCTTGGTTCTTTCCACAGTTTGGCGACCGTGGCCATTGCTGCTATAAACATTGAGGTACAGATGGCCCTTCTTTTCACCGCATCTGTATCTTTGGGGTAAATCCCCAGTATTGCAATTGCATGGTCATAGGGTAGCTCTATTTTTAATTTCTTAGGAATCTCCACAGTTTTCCAAAGTGGCTGTACTATATTTTCTTTTTTTTAGACTGTATTTTTTAAGGTCAAAATATATTTTTTAAAGATTTTATTTATTTATTTGACAGAGATCACAAGCAGGCAGAGAGAGAGAGGAGGAAGCAGGCTCCCTGCTGAGCAGAGAGCCCGATGTGGGGCTCGATCCCAGGACCCTGAGATCATGACCTGAGCCAAAGGCAGAGGCTTAACCCACTGAGCCACACAGGCACCCCAGGTCAAAATATTTTAATGTAACTGACTGTACATACTATAGCATGAATATACTACAGTTTATTTAATCAATCTCTCTGTAGTTATTGAGGATGTTTACAGATTTTGTCACAGAAAACGGAGCAACAGTGAACATTCTTGTACATGCATCTTTCTAGGTTGGAACTTTATTCTTTTCAGGTGATGCCCAGAAGTGGGGTTGTTGAAGGGTGGTTTTACACTTTGAATAGTCATCACCGAATTACTTTCCTTTTTTTTTTTTTAAGATTTTATTTATTTATTTGTCAGAGAGGGAGAGAGAGAGAGAGAGAGCACAGGGAGACAGAGTGGCAGGCAGAGACAGAGGGAGAAGCAGGCTTCCTGCCGAGCAAGGAGCCTGATGTGGGACTCGATCCCAGGACACTGGGATCATGACCTGAGCCGAAGGCAGCCGCTTAACCAACTGAGCCACCCAGTTCAGCTGGGTTAAGCAGCCGCTTAACCAACTGAGCCAACTTTCCTTTGAGATTGTTGTGATTTATATTTCCATCAGCAAAAATCAAATTGTATGAGCACCATGCAATCTTTCTTTTTCCTTTTTCTAAATTCCTTTCACTAAATTGATGGGTTAAAGTTTAATTAAAGAGATATGGCAAATGCACTTGAAATGACTGATGATGTAGAGAATATGTAAACAAGGAAAAAATGAAGTGTTAAGGCAGTACAAAAGATTCTCAAGGGGAGGACAGTTCTTGAACTATAAGGAAGTCATGGAACATTCCAGAGCAGGAGAACAACATAACGTCCCAGAGGCAAGGGCACTGCTGCCAAATTTGCTGAACTGCAAGACAGGCTCGCCTGAAGTGGAAAACCCACAGTGGACAATGGGGTAAACAGAGTGCTGAGCTGGTGGTGGGGGTGGGGGGAAAGGACTGTTCTGGGTGTTATGCTATGGCAGAGAAATTCAGACTTGAAGCGGAAGCGAAGAGTCAGCGAGCATTGGTTTCTCCACAGCAAAGGGACATAATAGACAAGTCCTCCAGAGAAACTTTTGGTTAGGAGGCTGCAGGTAGATTGAATGGAGATGAGCCAAGATGGGTTGTGCTGATAGAAGCACCAACAGGATTCAAATGTCCCACATCTCCTTGCATTGAGCAGACACGCTTTTGCTTAAAGAAAGAGCACGTTGACATAAAGTTAAACTGCAGTTGTTGTTTGTTTTACAACCCTTGAAATCTTGCCAGAATGGCAAAAAACAAAAGAGCAGAAATGGGAGGGAAATCAGACTACACGGAGAAGCAAAGGAATGAATAAGATTAATTCAGAACATGCCATGTAAGAAGAAAGCAACATTAAACAGCCAGCAAAAGGCAACAAATAATTTGGCAAAGGCATCCTCTGTATAAACACAGCTGTCAGAGAACAGGGGAACTCAAAGCAAAACCACCTCCTAGACTGAGTATAATGTAAAACTCTATAGGAAGGACAACTATTAGGTAGGTTAAATATATATATCTTTTTCTTGGCCGATGAATACAATGTAACTATAAGTCCTTCATAATTTGAATTGTTTAGATAGTATTTTTTTATTGGATATCTATTATGACCTTTGTTTTAGACTGGGAGGAAAACAATGCTATTTTTAGAATGTGGTATGAGACCTCAAAGTAACATATAATCATCATATAAACTAATAGGAAAAGTAGAGACACAGATGATACGCAGGATTCTTGTAAAAATGTATATTACATGTACAGATACACACACATACACACACACACACACACACACACAGTCGTGCCCTTTCCTGGCAGTGAAGTAGCCATGTCACTTGCAGGCTAATAAAAATTGAGCAGATTTTAAAATCAAACAACAAAAAACAGGTTCCATTTTTTTTTTAAAGATTTTATTTATTTATTTGTCATAGAGAGAGAGCGAGAGAGTGAGAACAGGCAGACAGAGTGGCAGGCAGAGGCAGAGGGAGAAGCAGGCTCCCCACCGAGCAAGGAGCACGATGTGGGACTCGATCCCAGGACGCTGGGATCATGAAAAACAGGTTCTATTTTTTAATCTGAAATGCAACCAATGACTTCCTTGGAATTCTTTCAGTTTTCTGATCTCTTTCTACAACAATAAAGGAGAAGCCATTTTGACCCACAATCTTTTTGTTCTTGAGGGACATTGACTTCTCAATCAAAATAGAATAATGAACAATCACTTTAAATAGGTAACTCTGCAGGGAATTCTCTGGACATCTTATTGCATTTCCCCCCCCACCCCCACCCCGGGATGGGTGATGTAATGTTTGTGATGACTACTTCTTGCTCTCCTTTCTCTAGACTGGTTTCATCTGCTGGCTCTGGCTCAAGGTTCCTGTTATGCATGCAGTTGGATGGTAGCTCTGGGTAACAAGTCATTATTCTTCTCTCAGAGCCCTCTTTCACCACTCGCCATTCACATTCTTCTGTCCCTTCCTACTGCATCAGTGTAAGATATGAAAGATAACAAATGTCACATTGGCAGTTCTATCATTCAGTCAACTCTCCATATTATTATTGACAGCAGCCTCAAAGGCCATTTTGTGGAAAGTCATGCATCCCTTCATGACATCAGCATTTTAAGGTGAGAAGTTTAACCTCAAAAACAAAGTTTTCTAAGCTGTCTTGGTGTTTAATGTTACTTGCTATAATTATAATATACATAGCTTTGTAGAAATTATGTAGGTAAGCTACAGGAAGTGCAAAGAGAAAAAAGGACAACATAGAAAAAATTTACTTTCTTTTTACATCCCATTTTCAGGTCAGAATTCGAGAGTTAACATGGATATTTTTGTAGTTAATTCCAGAGAGAAGATCTGAAACTGGCATTCTAGGGAATAGTATTGGGGTGATATATCTGGGATGGGCAAGAATTTGCTTTCTAAAGTCATTTCCCATCTCCTATTTTGGTGGTTCTCAAACTATTTGTGGTAGAAGACTAGCTTTTCCCCCATCTCTGCAGACTGGTATCTTTGTAAAAGTTAATAAAACAACTAAAAAAAATAAAAACAAAAGCATAATCCCCCAAATTTAATATTAAATTTAAACACAAGACTACTCTGTTAAGTTGCTCTAAAAGTTTATAAATGCCCATCTCTAGGTGTGCACTAATCCTAATACAGATGAGAAGGGGGAATCTCAGGGACACATGGGATCGTGGTGGACCATGCTTTGAGAACTGTCCCTGACATTATTGCCCATCAGTATTTACAGTTTCCCAGAAAAGAGATTCCACATGGTGTGGTGCAGAACATTATCAATAAAATAAAATTAATGAAAAAATGGAAAGAATATAATACGCTTGGCTCTGAAATATACACACTTCTTAAGTTCCAAGATAGACTGAGTAACTAAGGGCTCATGGGATCTGTGAAGACTGACCTAAAGCCAACTGTAAACTCACCAAAAAACTACAGAATATGCATTGGAATGTGATTTCTTAAGTGCCTTATTCCTGTAAGGAGATGGATAAAATTGTAGTCAACCAAACCGCTTTTTGTGGTTTTTGGAAGAAAGTTCTTGATAAGCCAGCTGGGAGTTGAAGGTGAGACTCCAAGATCATTGATTGAGGTCAGTCAATGTGAATGTGATCAAGCCTGTGAACTTGACATGAATCTGAGCTCTGCTACTTACGAGGTCTGTGAACCTGAAAATATCACTTTCCTGAGACTGTTTCCTTGAGTGGAAAAAGGAGTCATAATAATAGTGTGTTTCATAGGGCTGGAACCGGGATGATTAAAAATATGGTGCTCAGTATGTATTAGTCATTATTGTTAATAATAATCACAAATTGTTTCCTCTGTTGGTAATGTTACTGCAGACTCTAAGGGTGGAAGGTAGGTCTACACTTAAGGACATTTACCTTATGTTAGATAGGATGGTATTCCCAAAAATCTTACACAAAAGGTTAATTATGTTCCATGTCAGAAGAGTTTATAGCCCAATAAATTTTGAAAACCCTGAGTTTTTTGAGGCTCACAGTGATTTGTATACACCACGTTGTTCACACGTGTATTCCTTTCCTTAAACACTGTGCCACTCTTTCGCTTTTTCCTTCTTAAATTTTACAACGTACCTAAGACCCTGGTCAAATCACCTGTTCTTTTCCCCATAGTCTTCCTTATAGCTTCAGCCATGGTGGTCTCCCTTCTGAAATCCTGGACACTTAGCATCTGTTTCATTGAGTTCATGGACAGATGTCCTACTGAACTCTGGATATGTTGTTTATGCAAATGTTGTTTTCTTAACGAGTATGTAGATCTTTGAAAATGGTACCGTTTTATGCTAGAAATTCTAACAGCGTAACAAATGTATGTTGGTTAGTATTTTTTATTTAACATCTGGAGTGGTTTCAAGTTTATTTGGTATGAGTCCCAAGTTGCTAACATGAAGAAATAAGTTCCATTTGCAGCCCTAAAAATTACCAAACAAATTGGAAATGATCACCTTTGCTTGTTCATGTAAGTGAATAATTCACAAGTCCAACTAAAAATAAAATTTTATAATTATAAATCATAGAAAACAACTAAGCATATGGTCTTTAAACTGACATTAAATAGCACAAAATATATTCATAAGGAGTAGAATAACAATATATACTTATTAAAGTCATACTTCATTTCTTCTTTGATTATTGGGGTGACCTCTTTCCTAGGTGGTTAGGAGAAGATCAAATGACAAGATTATTTCAAAAATCAAGTCACAGGGCTTGAAAAGTGCTTGAAGACTCATCTAGTTCTCTTCTGTAAGTTCCCATTTAGAGATATGTCACTGTGAACTGCAATGAGGTTAGAATCCATGTTTTT
>PISX010023983.1:0-28729 GCA_004024625.1 Mellivora capensis | reverse complement strand
CCTCCCGTTCTGTAATGTGACACTCAGTCAGCCAGGGCCTGCATCGGGAACCACCTGGCTGCCTTGGAGAACTGGCTCTCCCTGGTTGAGGGTCCTTGTGCAACAATTATGTCAGCATCAACCTGTTCCTGCTGCCCTCCACCCTCGATGGTCATCCCTTGTTCCTTTCTAGGCAGTAGCATCTAATCGGAGAAGGGAGGTTGTTGGTACTGGTTATAGTATTTTTTAAGTTAAATTTTATAATTTCTAGGCCAACGTAAAATTTAAGATCTGTAATGTGCAATAGACATGAGATACCTATCCTCTGTCTATCCAACCACACACACTGCGCAGCTACAAAATAAACGTATAAAGATGTAACTTCATTTATCTCTCTAGAACTGAATATAACTTGGATTTTGAATCCATATTGGATCTGATACCAAAATCTTGCTCTATTTAGTTCCAAGGGTACTCCATAATTTCCTGATTTTTCTCAGGTTCTTATATTAAGTTCATGTTTTCTTCACCCTCTTCCCTAGGGGTGATCTGAGTGTCTGAATGTTGTTACTGTCCTCGTATCTGCTGGGATGACCCATGGTCTCCAGAACCTGTGGTTGGAAGGCCCACTCATCCCAGCTCTGAAGCCCCTGAGAGTTGGCATTCCTCCCTCAGGGGAAGCCCCACACTTCTCAGTGGTTCTATCTGCTTCACACGAGGCTGCCTACATGAGCTCATTCAACCTTTGCATCTTCATACTGGGACAAAGGTTTATGATTTCTTGGGCTGTACCTTGAAAGCAAGGCCTAGGTTTTCTGTGCTTCAAGCTCCACATGATTCTTGGCGACCCACACATCAAAGACTCCCTCCTGTTTTCTTCTTTGTCTCCCAGCCATCCTCCCCTCCCCCACCACTTGGCCAACCTTAGTGGTGGTGGTAGTGGTGGTGGGAAGGGAGGACTCATGGGCAGGAAAGCTTGCTGTTTGCTCCATCTTCATATGTCTCTGGTTTAGTCCAGAACCTGGGCTGATGGATACTCAAAAAGATTTTTCTCTTGAGAATACTGTTTCCTTGTGAGTTTCCGTAGTCTCTTTAAAGCTCGAAAGCTAAACATGACTACTTCTTTCTCTTTACACTTTGGCCACAGCATCCTAATCCTAGACAAGTGCCACAGACTGAACGAAGGGGAGTCATGTACACGCAAGGGGACAGGAATTTCAGTGGCTATCTCCAAATGGCATTCTTCCAACACATGAATATGTAAATAGATTTATAGCTCTATGGTAATTTAAATAATGATAACTGAATAAACTGAAAGGCCTGGTTTGTTTTTAATTGAAACCAAAGGGATGAGAATTGATTCTACACTAAGAGAAAAAGAAGTTAAAAAAAGTGTAATTTGTGGTTAAAGCACTAGAGGAATCGGGCTGCGCCTGTCCCCTCTTCTCTTTCCACCTTTCTCCTCTCTGCCTTTTATTAAAAAGCAAAGGTCCTTTTGTAAAGCTCAATTTCTGAAGTTCTATTATACCCACTTCCACAGTATTCATAAAGAGGCAGAGACAGTACTTGTAATTTGCTGGGAACCCTAAAGAGAAGTGAGAAAACTCACTGAAGAATTCTCATATAATGTGAAGACATGAAAATATGTAGCCAGCGCTTCTCTGGCTTATGTAGGAAGAATCAACCATGAAATTAATTTTATTTATCATTGAAAGATACTGGACTTAGGATCCAGTATGTGATAGTTTAATTATAAATTAAGTTCAGTAGCATGCTATCATCTGAACTAAATGTCAGCAGTAGTTAGGAGAAGTAGGCACCACAAAAGCTTGTCTGCTTACTTGTACCTCAAAATAGTCATGCCCCACGAGTCTAGATGAAATCTCCTGTAGCTAGAAGACCTACTAGGGTTTTCTAAGACTCTCCAATGTATGTGACAAGTTTAATAGGAACCAACTCTCTTTAACATGTTCATACTTAACTGAAAAGGAAGGATTAAAAGGGTGTCCATATGCCACACTCAAGGACGAAATAAAGATTATTATTAAAGTAGTTGAAAGTAAAGTTGAAGAATATTTCAATTTCAAAACGGCATTCAAGAGAAACAGACAACACCATTATATTTTAACTCTAGCGAAGTGTGACAATTAAATGAATATCCCATCAGATTCTAAAAGCTGGAATTATGGCCTCTCTCCACCCCATTAAATAGATTATTTTTTGTATTTAGGATGTTATACCTCATTTGTGGAAAAAACCTTTCTGGCACTCATACACTGTTTCTTATTCCTTCTAGTCATTTTATTAATTACTATATGTTCACCAAGGAAGAACCCAAGTATATCTAAATCTAGAATTAAACTACATAGCACTAGGGTTAAAATAATAGAATTTGTCATCAAGTTGACTGGCTTACATTCAGCCAGTGTCAAACTCGATGGGTGAAATTTTTGCTCAGGCAAAAATCTCAGGAAATGGAAAATTCGCAATTTGTAATAGACCTCTTTCTCATAAAATGTTATTCCTGCTGCTCTGCCCTCTGGAATGAATGAAGGAGAGTTGAAGCAGCTTTGGGTTGCAAAGGAGGACCCAGAGAGGTGCACTTTGGAAGCGCTTTCTGTCTGTGCCCAGCCCAGGGACTCCCATAAGCTTCCCTGCATATACAGGTGTGTCCCTGTTTCCTCCCTTTGGAAACCCGTAGAGAAAGTTTGCCATACTAGTACTTGAGATCCTGAGTGAAGAAGCCCTTGATGTATCCTCAGTAATACCCACATGTGGCCTTAGAGTTGTTGCTAATGATATTTCATTCTTCAGGTTGTCTTTGGGGCTCCTACCAGTCTCTGTGAAGCAGAAACCGTCTCATGTGCCCTTCTGCCGGAATTCCTCATTGCGTGGCCCTCTCCTGTACTGGCTGTCTTCCCAGGATGGGTGGGGGCAGGGTATGGCCTAGAAGCAGGTTTCCCCATGTCGTCGTGCAGGTTTGACTCCATGGCTCTAAGAGGTACCGTTCACGCTGTGGTCATTCTCAACCAGAATATGTATTTTAGTGACTTTATGGAGATGGTGGTAAAATGTCTCAGGGAAGAAATACGTCTTTCTCTTTTGCACAAAACATTAAATATGGGCTAGCAACAGCTTGCCTCAAGGTTGAAAGCAACAGACTCTCTGCCCGTGCTCTGGTTGAGTGCTGCCACTTGCTAGCTGTGGGACCTTGAACTAATCCCTTAATCTCAGTTTTATCATCTGCAAAATGGACGTAATAGTACTTCATAGGCTGTTTAGATTAAAGAAATTACATATACCAAGGACTGGGCACAGGGCCCAACTCACAGCAAATGGTCAGTATGTGGTAGTTCTCAGCCCTTGGCTAGTGTATGCCTCTCTACACACCTAGATCTCTTTCCAGACACCTCCTGCTCACGGCTCTCAGGGCATAAAATAACTTTCAGGCTCATTACTGCCATAAGACTCGTAACAGTGGAACTCTTGATTTTTAGTATGAATCATTAATTAGTATTAATTCAGTAACTTTGAGCATGGAGTTAGCCGAATGAATGGTGATTCTCCCGGCCCAGCTCTGTGCATTAACACAACTGTGAAGAGGGCCTGCGTCTGAGGGAGGTGAGAGCAGAGACTACGAGGACTCAGGCGGTAGATGAGAGAACAGGAACAAAGAAGGCAAGATTAGAGCTCACTCTGGTTTTCCAGACAACAGACGGGCCTTGACAGGTCTGTCTCTGCTGTGGCATTAATTGTTACAAGAAAGACCTGGGAACAAGCTCTGGGCAGGTCAAACTGTAAGATTATGCAGACAGGGATGGAGGCCGGGGAGTCTTATCTACAAAATACTGGCACTTTATCTGTGTTTCTGGGCTCAGCAACAGTGGTGGCTGTGGGAGGTGGAGGCTGGAAGTCGCCCCTGGCAGTGATCTTATCATTCCCCGGGATTCTTTCATTCATGACTGCCTTCCATGCTCTTTCTCCAATATGGTGCTTACCAATAAATTCCTGTCAGTCGCTGCGCCCTCATGTCATCTAGGCTTTGGAATTGTGTCACTGAGCTAACATTCATTGTCAAAACTTTACAAGATAAACCTATTTCTCCTCATCCTATAAATGTGTTGGTTTTCCTATGCTGCATACATTGAATGGCCTTTACGTGGTTAACACCTTCACTGAAATCCTCTCTCTCGTGCACCTGTGTGTGTGTGTGTGTGTGTGTGTGTGTGTGTCCCCTTCCCCCCCTCCCCTTCCCTACTGCTGGTGACCTCTTCTCCACCCCACCCCCAATCTCTTGCTCCCTAAAGAAAAAAATGGCACTTTTACAAAAGACTTGATGTCACAGAGGGGAGTCACTATGTGGCATTGTGTGGGAGCGTGTCCTGGAGCATTATGAAGCAAGGCTCCTAAACCATGTTCATTCTATCTGGTTTTCCCCATTCTGCCCAGCTTCCTATTCCAACTCGAGGAAAAAATAAAACTACAGTGTCTCTCGAATAAGAAAATGTTGTGGCAAGGTGAGTTTCAGAAAATAAGGATTCTCATGACTCCAATTTTTATCTTTTTTTAAAGATTTTTAAAATTTATTTATTTTAGAGAGAGAGCTTGTGAGGGGGCCCAGAGGGAGAGAGTCTTTTTTTTTTTTTAAGATTTTATTTATTAGAGAGACATCAACAGCGAGCGTGAGTGGGCACGAGCCAGGAGCAGACAGAGAAGCGGGCTCCCTGCTGAGCAAGAGATGATGCAAAGCTCCAATCTAGGACCCTGAGATCATGACCTGAGCCCAAGGCAGATGCTTCACCGGCTGAGCCACCCAGAAGCCCCAGGGAGAGAGAGACTTCAGCAGACTCCACACTGAGCAGAGCCCGACATGGGGCTCCATCTCATAACCTTGAGATCACAACCAGAGCTGAAACCAGAGCTTAACTGACTGTGCCACCCAGGTGCCCCTCGTGATTCCAATTTTTAGATCACAGCTGTGGGCATACAGAAAGTAAGGGTGGGGAGTGCAAAGCATAGAGGGTAATGTGCTTTGATTGACACCAGGGCAGGGAGTTCTGCTCTCAGTAGAAGTTGAAGGTAGCTCTGCTAGAGATAAGGTGAGGCTATTGGGCAGGAAGTGGGGGAGGTACGGGACCCAAAGGCAGCTGAGGCTTGCTTGTCTGTCACTGACTCCCTGATGGATAGTCACTGGTGGTAGAATTTGAATCTGAACTTGAACTGTCTGTGGGCAGTGCTGCTGTCACCATGGTCACTGCTATTCTCCTGGGCTTTGTTTCCACCTATCCCGACATTGTCAGCTCTGCTTTTCCTGTTTTATGTCTTGTATACTTTCTTTCCGCAGCGGATCTGCTCCAGAAGTGTTGTGAATACCTTTTGGTTTTCAATGACACATCGTGTTCGTCTTAATACAGAAAAGCATCAAGAAAACAATATAGTCTAAAATCTCATTACCTAGATAACCCTGCCTGTATATATATATATTTTTAATACTTTTTAAAATAAGTATATGAATATTTACGTGGTTAGAATATATATATTTACGAAGTCCAAAGTTTGAGTCATACTGATGCTCCCATCAGTACGTACGTGTGAAAGCATCTCATGTCCCCTCAGTATTTAACATCGCCCTTAGCGTTTGGGGTCTGTGCAGTGTACAGAGCACAATTATGGAATACCACAATGAGCGTTACAAGAAACACTTTCTTTTAAAGGACTTTCTGATTTAAAAAAATAGATATATACACCAATGAATAAGGAAGGCATCATCCTGTCCCAAAAAGAGGGTGTTAGTCTAATGAGCCAAAGAATCTTTTGACCACAGTTGCCTTTTGTTTGGCTTACACTGTTTTTTTTTTTGGTGGGGGGGGGGTGGTTGGTTGGTTGGTTTTTTAAATAAAAGCTGCCAACATTTAAAAATCAGGGGAGTTCAGGCGCCTGGGTGGCTCAGTGGGTTAAGCCTCTGCCTTAGGCTAGTGTCATGATCTCAGGGTCCTGGGCTCGAGGCCCGCATCAGGCTCTCTGCTCAGCGGGGAGCCTGCCTCTCTGCCTGCTTGTGATCTATCTCTGTCAAATAAATAAATAAAGATCTTAAAAATCAGAAGAATTCACATAATAATGGCATCCCTTAAAAAATCTGAAGAAAGGGGCTCCTGGCTGGCTCAGAGGAACGTGTGACTCTTGATCTCAGGGTTGTGAGCTCGAGCCCCACATTGGGTGTAGAGATTATTTAAATAAACTTTTTTTTAAAAAATCTGAAGAACTGTTCACAAGGAGCATGCATTCTCAGATGGCAGTGACCTTCACTGCTGAGGACCTACTGCCCCCTTCGCGTGTGTTCCCCGCAAACCCCACGCACATTCCGTGTTGTGCACCTGACATCGACTCCCGAGGTCCCTTGTTCCTTATCCTCCTGCCGGCCCTGTCTTAGAGTAGAAAACCCTTCAGAAGGATAGGAGGTTAGGAGGATAAAGCTTCTCCAAGAGGGCCACGAGCTGTTTCTTATACCTGGCCTACTTCCCTGGAGGCATTGGAGTTTGTAGTTCAGTTCAAGAGCAGCAGAATACTAAAGTTGAAAAGGACCTAGAGGTCAACTCATCCCAGCCACTTGTTTTTGATTTTGGACAGCTTTGGGTGCCTTCCGATTGCTTGTTACTGAGAATTTTCACTGTGCCAGCTTCATGGAAGTGAAAACAACCCCAGTTCTATTACAGGAACTTCATATCACATGATCAAATTTTTTCCTGATTCACAAACTTTTCTGTGACTTGCACCAAGGTATACACTGTAAAAGGGGGTGAGTTGATGGAGACTATTCAAAACAGAAATGTAGAAACAGGTCATGGACATCTTTACTTCTGGGAGTAGGAGAACAGCTTCGAACAAGAGGTGCTGACTGTTACAGTGGTGTCAGACGGCCTAGGTGTGTGACCTGGCCGGCTTGTTTTCCTACCCGAGACCTAGTTCCCCATCTGGAAAATGGGGACAGCTATGCCTGATCTCAAAGGTAGTGCAGATGAACTTATACACTGTAAGTAAGTGTTAGGCATTATAATGAAAATTTTCAGTTGTAAGGTCTATTGTTATTACTATAATTATCACTCTGGACTGCCAGGTTTTTTAGTCACTTAGTCACTCAGTACATATGCCTTGAGCAGTGTCACCATGGATAAGACACTGAAAGTCTCTGAGCCCCATTTTCCTATCTGCTCAAAGAGAGGAATAATGCCTGCCCCTCACCCACCCTGGCGAGTCAGGAAATGAACTACAAACGTGTTTGTGAGCCACTCAGTGGCATTTATAGCACTGAGCAAATTGTTATTACCACTATGCTATTAATTAAACTAAGTTTTAAAAATATTGATAACTAAGGTTTCCAAAGATGCCCGAACTAACCCAAGTTACTTAACGTCCAGTAGGATTTAGTTTTCTCGGGACGTCCCCGTGTCTTAGTCGGTTAAGCATCCAGCTTTTGATCTCAGCCCAGTCTTAATTTCAGGGTCATGAGTTCCATGCTAGATGTGAGTCCACTTAAAAGAACAAAAAAGGATTTACATTTTCTCAAATGCAACTCACCAAGGGAATGAAGTGCCCAATATTACCCAACCAGAATATTTAGATAAGTCTAGAAGAGATTTTCTTGTGTGCCTTTACTTTGCCTCCAAGAAATTAAATCAGAGGCAAGATTGCTGGTATAGAGGAAAAGACTAATGACTAATTTGCATTTGTGGGTTTTCCCTAAAGAAGACAAAGAAGACAAGAATTAACAGCACAACCTGAAACCTGACTTGTTCACGTACAAATTGAGGCTAGAAGCAGACATGGAATTTACGTGTAATGACTACCATGAGGCACTTTCATCACTTCACAAGGTGCCACGGCTTTGGAGGGCGTGGTGACAATAGAATCCCTACCCATGTTTCATTTCCATTGGACCAGGAGCCTGGGCCTGGGGGAAGAACTCAGGACACGCCTGGGCAGGAAGCTCTTTCTAATTATGGGCAGTGTGCCTGTGAACGTGATTATACCTGTATAGGACAGTCCTCATGTTTCAATCCATGTGTGAAATGTATTTTGCTATAGTTGAGCATCTCCCTGTTGTGGCAGCATCTGGAAGGTGGTGTGCATTGTATTATTGACCTAGGTGGACATGTTTAGAGCAAGTCAGGAGGAGCTTAGCATTATGTCAGATCGAAGTCAAAGAGACGGTGTGTGATTATTTATTCATTCATCTATTAATTTGTTTTTTCAGCAAATACTGAGTAACTGCCATGTTCTAGGCCTCAGCATTGTAGAAGGGAAAACAAGCAATGTCTTGACCCTTGTGAAGTTTATATTGTGTGGGGCAAGAGTGGCATCAATTAAATTGCTTAAATAAATATGCAAGATATTTGCAGTTGTGTGTTATAAGGGCAATGGGGGAAGTAAAGAGGAGATAAGATCCACCCCGTCAGAGAAGATATGTCTGGTGATGTCACCCTCGTCTTAAGACATCCCATATGCATTAGTCAGCCAGTGTCAAAGACAGGGAAATACACTAGGCAGAGGGAACAGAAGACAGCAAAAGGATTGGCATGTTTGGGCAGCAGAAGGGAGGGAAAGAGTAGTATGATGTGATGTTGGACAGTTCGGGTGGGGGCCAGACCATGTAGGACCGAGCCACCACTCTTTTTCCTGACTGCTGAAATAGCAGCACTTAGAAAGGACAGTGTCTTGGACCAGAGTCAACTCAATGAGAACAAGAGCACTGGCAGGGTTTAAGATGTACCTTAGAAGTAAGAGTGGCAGAACTTAATGAGGGAGTGAATGTCAGGAATGAGGGGGAAAAAAAAGAAGTAACTGGATTGTGGTGCCATTTTCTGAGGCTTAAAAGTTAAATAACTTGCCAGACCTCACTCGATTAGGAAATCAAAGTCTAGTCTGTGTGAATTAGCTTTTTTTTCATTTTTTTAATCTGTCAAGTGAGGTTAATAAGTTAAATTTCCAAGATATCTTCCAGATTTGCAATTATGTTCTCTTCTAGATTAAATTGTTAATATAGAAACAGCCTGAGGTAGTAAGTAATAATTGTCAGACCTGGTATAAATAGTACTATTATGGAATAAACCATATTTTATATCAAAATTTGTAGCCAAAATTTGGGGAGGTATTTTTTTCCCATGCAAGCAAAAGGTGATTTTGTCCATTTTCTCTTGGAGACGATGTTTCTCTGGAGTCTTTCAGCAACAAGGTAGTTTGTTCAGTAAAGTAAGATTACATTATAAACTGTCTCTTGCAACCGCAAATCAAGACTGCAAAGTCCAAACGATAAATTGCTTATGGCAAAGCAGTTTTTTGTTTGTTTGTTTGTTTGTTTTTTTAAGACTATGCTCGGGCTTCCTTCCATCCAGGATACAGGCAGGTTTGTGCAGAGAGGGAATGGTGACATTTCAGCGATCCTAAAACCTGCCTGCAGCTCTCATTCCACCATCTGAGCCTCACCCATTTTGGCCAGGCCTAAGATTCTAGTGCTAACAGAGATAGTCCTCACTGTTTCAAAGCAGTAAACTTCTGAAATCCACATCATGAGATAGATCTTTTTTACCCACAGACACAATGGAATTGTGTCCTTGACAAAGGAATTGGCAGGCCATGAGTCTTAAGTATGTGCAACAACATGTGAGTAAAGCAAAGCAGCCACTCGAAGTCTGCCCATAGACCCCCGTATTGGACCATAAGCCCCTGAACCAGTTAGGATGCTACAAGGAACAGAAAAATCCAACCTAAAAAGCCATGAGCAGTGAAGATGTTTGATGTCTCACAGAACAAGTCTGTTTCAGGCTGGTGCAGCAGTTCTGTGATATCTTAGGGACTCAGGCTCTTGACCTCTCTGCTCTACCCGCAGCAGAGTGCCTGTGAGGCATATCACCTCATAATTCAAAATGGCTGCCACAATTCTGGGAAACAC
Source organism: Mellivora capensis (assembly GCA_004024625.1). NCBI lineage: Eukaryota > Metazoa > Chordata > Mammalia > Carnivora > Mustelidae > Mellivora > Mellivora capensis. Next base: position 18,804 of record PISX010023983.1, on the reverse strand, counting down.
CTGAGCCTACACTGCACCAAAGAAGTCGGTCATTTTCTTCATTGTCTCTCCTTCAGTGAGAGAGAAAGCCTCTCCCAGAAGCTCCAAACAGACACCCCCTGAAATCCTTGTCTATGGAGCACCCAATCCCCCCCCATCTAGATAGTAGGACATTACCCCAGACTTGTTCCCCTCTCCTTTATTTCCTTCACTTTCTATGACCTCTCCTTTCAGGTTTAAAAAAAAAAACTGTCTCCTACCCTCTATCTCTGTTTACTACATTAATTCAGATCTTCATTATCTCTGTCTTTCTCCCTGGTTCCACTTTATCTTCCATATTGCCACGGAAACGATCTTCTAGAACACATATCTCATCATGACACCATCCTGCTTAAAAGCCCTCAGTGATTCTTAATCACATATGCGATTACATTTCAGGGTTTTTTTCTAGCTGTAGGAATGACCTGTCCCTTCCCTCTGTTATTAAGAAAAGACTTATGGTGGCAGCTCAGTACAGCTAACAGATCGGGTGTAAAGCTGGTATGATGAAATGGGGTGGGGAAAGGGCCCAGGGCCAGGTGGATCCTCCCACTCTTCTCACAGGGAAGCCACAGAACCCTTCCCTGGATCCCCAGCAGGCAATCAAAACATCTCCATGCCAGTTGATCCAGACTTCAGGAAGGTCAACCAGGCTCACGGCACAGGCTTAGGTGGTAGTGGAGGCCAAGGTCACGAACATGGTCTCTCAGAGTGTGCAGAGTAAGAAGGAAAGAGGTGAAAAGGGCCAAAGAGACAGCTCGAAGAGGTCTATGAATGCCCTACCTCCAAGCCATGCAATATTCAAGAAAGTTTCTATTTCACCTTCAGACTTTGCGAATGTGTCTTATAGTCTCTGACTGTGTTAGACAAGTTAACCCAGTCAGTGGCTCGAGGACAAAGTGAGAATGGTTGAAAACCAAAAGGCAGCTAATAGCAAAAATAGAATAATGCTTTCTAATTGTATGAATTGTTTCTGTGTTTACATTTTCATTTTTACGGTGTTTTTTTAAAGGTAAAAGATTTGCAGTTTGCCTGGAATCCCTAAGATTAGTCTTTTTTTTTTTTCTTTCACAAAGCTTTTCATATCAGAAATCCAGAGTTAACCAATATTTCATGTATTTCCACTTCTGATCAAGGCAGTTTTGAGTTAAATAGGCATAAGAATGGAATTTCAAACTAAAATATTACCCAAACATGCTAAATATTCTGATCATTCTCCCTGCTCTTGATATTGACCTGTATTTATTCTTTATGTCCACTTAAGAATTCAATCTTCTTTATTGTTCTGTGAAGGCTAAAGAGCTGTTTAGACGCAGTTTATATTGTTATAGAATATGACCTTCGAAATGAGGAGGGAAATATTAAGACATTGATGGATAGTTTTCACAACAAAGGTGTTAACAGTTTGAAGCAACAGCTTACTGGTTAGTACATTTCAGCAGGCATTTGCATACTCAGTGACACTCTCAGGAGGGAGGCGGGAGAAAGGGAAGAACTGGACAGAGGACACCAGGCAGGAGAGAAGGCCAGGCCCCAGGTGGACCAGACTGTCCATCCCTGTTTGCTTTTATCCGTTCTCATTTGAAGAAGGGTTTGCAAAGAGCTTGTCCTTTTGTGTCTTGTATCATTTCCAGGTAAGCAGGCCATCATTTTGGCTCCCCTTCTGTCTCCAACTTCCCTAACCCCACCTCCCATCTACCTAGATCTCATTTCTGTCATCACTGTAGGTTTTTCTGCTTCTGCCTTTATAGGCTGCCCCCATCACACCCTGGAGCTGACCAGTTTTTGGCTACCAGTCTTTGTGTTAGACTTTGTCTAGGCAAGTTTGTATGGGCAGCTCCTCACAGGGCCATTGGATTGGGCTGTTAACGTCTGTCATTTACTGCCTCCTCCAGACCCTCCAGTTGAGGAGCCCATGCAACCCCTCTCCTCCCCACTTTCAACCGGGACTCCACAGAAGTGAGGCACCAGTGAGAAGCCAAAAACATATATCAGTTATCAGAACCTTCAAACTGATTTTGATTCTCTCCTAATCCTTTTAAATGTGATATGTGTTTAAATTAAGAGGAGCAGAAACAAAAATGATTTGGGGGAAATGGTAATGTTATCTTAGCCTATTTCAGTAACATCCTAACATGGTTAAGAAAATTGACTGTCAGATTTGATCAGTGTTGTTGAAGTGAACAGCCGTCATTCTCTGGAGGGCCTGGAGTTAAATTCTCACCCAGCGGGAGCAGATTTAATCACTAAAGAATCCAGTAACAACAGGAAATGGCCGAATCTCACTAGACCACTGACCTCTTACAGTGCCTCTCTCTCTCTCTCTCTGGTTTCTCAGGTACAACGTGTCTGATCGCTCTCCTATCAGATAAGGACCTCACGGTGGCCAATGTGGGTGACTCGAGAGGGGTCCTGTGTGACAAGGACGGAAATGCCATTCCTCTGTCTCATGATCACAAGCCTTACCAACTAAAGGAGAGAAAGAGGATAAAGAGAGCTGGTGAGCTTGTGAACGCCTCCAAGTACTGGCCGCCATCCTGTTCGGTGAACCAGGAGGCTTGCTTGGATTGCCTGTGGGGGATACGATGTTTGGTTAACTCGTGATTGGTAGATCAGCACAGAGGCTGCTGCTGACGTAGCTGAGACTTGACTTTGTGACATTGCTTGTCAAATGGCTGCCGAACTTGCCCTTCCTCGTGGCCAAAGATTCCAGAAGAGCCCCCCAAAAAAGGCTAATGGGATCTCTGGGCTCCTGCTTACCATACCCGTTTTCCTCCAGCCATACTAAAGTAGCCGTTTCCCAAACGAACCATGTTTCTTCTAGCTCTGTGCCCTGGCGAGGGCCATCCCCACCAGCCAGTGGATAACAATTACTTGTCCTTTAAGACCCAGTTTAAGGGCATCCTTTTGGTAAGCCTTTTCTGTCACTGCACCAAAGGTTTCCCCAGTCTAGGTTGGTGCCCCTTCATTTTCCCAACAGCCTATGTGGGTAACCTGTTGGGTTACCTTTCACAATGTACGGACATACTTGGCTCTCTTATCTGGTCTGCCTTCCTGATTGTGAGTTCTTTGAGGGCAGGAACTTGGTCTTGTTCCTCTCTATACTCCCAGCATCTAGCTCAGTGCCTGGCATAAGTAAATATTCTGGGGTTGGTGGGGTGGTGGGGGTCGGGGTGTCCCTTTTCATTCATTTTTATCAACATCTAGAGGCTAGGAATACAAACTTACATTTGGAATTGGGATGGGATGGGATGGGGAATGGAGTAGACATCCATTAACAATAAATAAGTAAAATAAGGAAATTATCTAGTATATTATAAAGTGATGACCATTATGAAGAGACATAAAGCAGGCAAGGGAATGGGGAGTATTGGAGGTGGTCACTCCAGGCCTCACTAAGGTGACAGACATCAGGACAAAGACTTGAGGGAAGATTATCAGTTGCTGATTACATTTTCATGATTCACTTTGGGGAATTCTTTTCTGCCCACGGGAAGAAGGGATCCCTCCCTCTCCAGACTGACAAGCTGCAGCATGTAGGCTCTGCACACTATGCCAGCTGTGCAAGGGGAGCTCACGTACCCTGGTCTCTAACCGAACGGGCCCCTGCTGCCCAGGGTAATTGCAGCTGACTCTCTGTCTCTACAGGTCAGCTTCTGCCCGGAACCTAATCAACATTTGAGTTTTCACAGTAGGAGACTTCCTGTTGAGTCAAAAAGTGTTGAAATTTATTACAACCTCCTGCTTCAGTATCTGCTTGAGATGCAGAATAATTTTTTATGAAAGCTTTAGTCAGGGTTTTTGTTGGTGGGATGGAACAAACGATGCTTTAGGAGTCTGTCAAGCTCTGATGAGTGGCAAGCACTATTCTGGCTTCTTCACTTACAAAGACACTGTTTCCCCATGAATCTGCTGTGACCCTGGGCTTAAGATTCAGTTAGCCTACTCTCATGGAAGCACAGGCAAGGATGTGCGTACCTGGAAATTGCACTTTAGCATCCCGCGTGCCCTTCTAAAATGGCATTCCCATTTTATCCTCTCTTCTCATCCCTGCCATACCCCCCACCTGCACCCCCACCCTCCAGGGACGCTTTATAGAGCCGATTTGGACACTGTCTCCAAGGAGGTTAATCTAGCCTGTGTCAAGGGTGTATTTTATAGCAAGGCTTAAGGGACAGTGATTGGTTTTATTGCCTTTGTGTGTATTTTCTCTGACCTTAGCCCTCCTTTCAGGGACCTTTTCCTGTCCTGCTTAGCGTCACAATACACTGCCACCAGTCTGGGCCAAATACATGTTGGTCCTTCTGTCTTCACTCCTTTTGTTGTTTCCAACAATAGCAATGATACCAGCTGCCATTTATTGTTTGCTCACTCTGTGCTGGGAGCCAAGCCCAGTTCTTTACGTACGTTTTCTCTTCACTTACCTTCTGAGGCTGTTAACGTTACCCTCATTTTACAACCAAGGAAGCAGAGCCTCAGAGAGCCGTGTGCCTAAGGACGCACAGCTAGTGAACGGTGAGACGAGAGCCAAGACCCAGGACACTGACTCCAGAGCTCACGCCCTTGCCTGCTAGACCACACTTCCTGGAATGTTCTCATACGTCCCTGCCCACAGAAGCCCTACCCATTGTTCAAAGCCCCGCTTTTTTGTTCACTCCTCCCTGATCATCACAACCAGATATCATTGCTTCTCCTCCATCTGACTACAGCACTGAACAGGTTACTAGTTTCTTCCCAAAAGAATGCCACTTTGTGCTCACAGTTGTTAATACATGTAGCTTCTCCTTTCTACTAGACTATCTACTTCTTTAGAAAAAGACCCGGACCTTCTGTAACTTTATAGCCTGTAAATTGCCTTGCACAGAGTATACATTCAATAGACATCTGACAAATAATATGTGAATGAACAAAGTTCTAGCTCCCTTAGAGAAAAAATAGTAGTAGATGACACTGAGTACATGGAATGAATATGACATGCAAGCACTATGATAAGTGATTTTATAAGGAATAACTCCTTTATTTCTCACAAATAGTGAGAATAGATACTCTTATTGTCCCCGTGTTGTAGCCAGGGTAACCTAGAATCAGAAAGCTTGGGCTTCTCATCTGAAATGACAAAGCCAAGAATCAAGTCTGCACAGTCCAACCCAAGAGCCTGAGCCTTTCCCCACTGGGATAACATACATCCTTCTTTAATCCCAATCCTATCTGGGGAGCTGTTTTGAGATCTAGATGCACCCATGGGTGGCTCAAGCTAAATGAAGTAGCTCAGTGGTGGTCTCTCGTGCACATCCTCGTGCCTTTCAGCGCTCTTTGGCCATTGTCCTTGAATCCCTACCCTAGGGCTCCCTAGTGTCAGTCAGTGAGCCACCAAGGTGTTGTTAAGTTAAAACCAATGCCCTCACCTATATGTATCTTCCTACCCTCAATATTTTTACTGTTATATTCCTCAGAGCCTTTAAGATGCCCAGGATGAGAACATGAGGATCTCCTGGTAGTGTGTGAAACCCCAAGCCATGTGGTGGGAAGGCTACCCCTTTCTGGCAGTGCCCGGGGGAGGGAGGGGGCACACGCAGGGGGTGAGGCCCGTGTACATCCCCTCAGACTCTACCATGTGTGTGAGATATCAGCCGCTCAAGCTAATGGGCTCATTCTGTCTTTGCAGGTGGTTTTATCAGTTTCAATGGCTCCTGGAGGGTCCAGGGAATCCTGGCCATGTCTCGGTCCCTGGGGGATTATCCACTGAAAAATCTCAATGTGGTCATCCCAGACCCAGATATCCTGACCTTTGACCTGGACAAGCTCCAGCCCGAGTTCATGATCTTGGCATCAGATGGCCTCTGGGATGCTTTCAGCAACGAAGAAGCCGTTCGATTCATCAAGGAGCGCTTGGATGAACCTCACTTTGGGGCTAAGAGCATAGTTTTACAGTCATTTTACAGAGGCTGCCCTGACAATATAACGGTCATGGTGGTGAAGTTCAGGAACAGCAGCAAAACAGAAGAGCAGTGAACCCTTCCGGGTCTCGGCTGCCTTCGACTAAAGGACTCCAGACACACTGGTCTCTTTTAATGTAGTGAAAGGCGTGGGAGTTTCAGTTAGGATCAGCCACCTAGACATGGGATTCCCCTCCCTGTTGGTCATAGGTCTATATCCAGTAATGAACACAGGGTGCTCTTGGCACACAGCTGAGAGGCTGGAAAATGGTTTCTTCACGTGTTCCCAATTCTTTCCTCCGATGTTCCACATGTATAAATATATAGCTGTAGATTCACATGTATGACGCAAACGGCGTATGTGCCATACAGTCTCCCCTTTGGGGTTCTTTTCAAGACCTCTTCCAGGATTCTCCAGGCACCAGACTCTGTCCTCTCTTTGGAGCCGTGCATGGGGCAGACCTCCAGAGCTGCGGGAGATGGGCTGCTGCGGCCGCTGTGAGTCTGGGCGGACGGGTCGATGCCCGCTGCTGAGAGGCAGAGCCATCCTGAGGAGGCTTTGTCCTCCTGAGCCCAGCTTTTCTGCTCAGCGGCTGCCCAGACACAGATTTGAAATGGTTTATTATTCCATGGCTGCTTTTGGAGACGGAGGGAAGTGGGGAGGGTGAGAGCCGCCTGTACAGCAGACATAACCTTTTCCCCTGGCTTCCTTTCTTACTGAAATAGACCCTGGGTACAACCTGACCCGTCTTTGTGTGTTTATCCTAATCGTGCATGACCTTAACCTTTTGCTTCTACCTTACATTATGTAATAGGCAGCTGTGGAACTTCACCACCAGACACGATTTTTTGTCTTACCAAGAAACCTATTAGGGGAAATGAATAAAGCAAATCACAATGCCATAATTTCTTCAGTCTTTTAGGGTAGATAGAGGGAAATAGAGGCCAAACAAGTCACAGTGCCCCCTGGGAAATCTGCTGTTTGCATCAGGAGAGAAAGCTCCAGCGGTCACCACCCTGAACTAAACTCCAGCGGCCATTCTTGGGTGGGTTTTTCTGCCCCCCCCTCCCCTGCCCTAGTAACTTTCAAGTGTCTTTTAAGCGGTGTTCTGATAAGCACAGCCTGGAACTGCGTGTGTTTTCCTTGAAGCCAAGTACACAGTTACCAGCGTGGTCGGGCATTTGGTGACAAAATGCTGGCATGTGCTTCTCCTTGATGGTGGAAAGGCAGCCGCCTGTAACATGTAGATCACTGTCCCCACCAGGTAGCTTTCCCCAGGCAAACACAACCCGCTCCACACAGCCCTGCATTCCGCGGCAACCACGCCGGCAATGATTCAAGATCAAACCTGTATTGTTAAGTGGCTCAGAGTTATTTCGGGGCCAGGCTTGCTGCTCTTCACGTCCTGTCACCAAAGTCATGTTTCCAGTCTCAGTATTTTGTAAATTAATTGACAGAGAATGTCGGGTCAGCCCGTTTGCCTGACTGAGGTGGCTCTAAAAACCAGACAAGATTTTTGTTGTGTCCCCATCCCTCTGTGTCTGAAATGTCAAGGTGTCCGCTTGGTTTTGTCATTCTCAAGTGGGCACTTGTCGTGAGAGCTTCTCAAAAGTCCAATTCACAGGCCACCTGCAGCCCACAGGGCCCCTCCCTCCCCTGCCCTTCTTCAACTATGGAGCTTTCCCGAAGCAGGTTCCAGGGGAGAACTTGGGAGGATGAAGATTCCCTTGTGGCTGCCAAGGGCTGAAGCCTGTCTCAATTTCTCCAGGCACTAACCATCCTTTGACTGCAATGAGAATTAATAATGGTTTCCCAAGCGATTTGCTCACTTTTATAAACTGTAACATTAGAATTTCCATGTTAGAATTAGAACCCTGGTTATTTATTATTTTGGGGGGGGGGGCTATAGAATGTTCTAGTACAAAATACCTGTCACCATTTTAGATTGAAAAATTTGCCTAATGAGAGACAGTGAACTCTTGTATTTGGAGCAGGGGTCAGGAGAGGAAGGTAGGAGACAGGCTGGTTGTGCTCAGTGATGGGATGGGCAAGCCAGGTGGCCTGAGCTTGCTTGGAGATCTAGGACATTCTGACTCTGGAGAGTTACCAAAGCCCACCATCTAAAAAAACAAGCAGTTTCAGCATTTTATGCTACACAGTCCCATTTCCTTTTTTATTTTTAACTTAACCCTAAAATTCATATTGACAAGGGAAAGAGATTTTTAAATTCCATGATCATTGCTACTGTCTAAAATGAAAATAGACATGTTTTGGTGAGGACGAACAAGCAAAGCTACAGGAAATTAGTGTTTTTTCACCTGCACAGGGTCTTCCTCGTGGTGCCGAGGGCAGCAATGCTCGCCTTCCCCTCCACCTGAGGTTACCGGGTGTCTTCTACAGTTTGCTTTGTAGAATTATTCATTTCTGAATTTAACCATTTAGTGTGTGTATTTCCTACTCCCTTTTTTTCTGCCTCTTTTCCTCCCACTTTGGCTTTTAGATTTTTTTAAGGACAGACATTTTAGGCAAAATAGTAGCTGTTTGATTAAGAGTTATGTCTAAAATCAAAGGAAGCTTTGCTTCCTTCCCCCATCCTGGAGCTCTCTCTCTGCCCCTTGTCCAGCTGTTAGGGGTCTGCAGACATCCCCCCCACTCCTGCCTCAGGGTGCCCTGTGGCTCATTTTCTAGGGACAAGGGAAAAGTTAAATCTAGCCATTAGAAAATTGATTTGAGAAGTTTGCATGTGAAACTTCCTTAAACAGCACTGCCAAAGCTTTGGAATTGTCACATGAGTCCGCCCAGACTCCCCAGCCCGAGTTCATATTGCCAATAGCCCCATGGTGCCAAATTTTGGGATGGTTTTACAGTCTTTTAGAAATGAAGTGAGAATGAATGACCACATGCTTATGGGCCCCCAGCAAGACACCAAATGCAGATCTCATGACTCCTCCATGCACTACTGCTGCCCCACTGGCAATTCGTTCTCTTAACATGGGTTGGGACTTGGGTGGGGGGAGGACAAGATAGAGAAATTTTTTTTGAAAACTCACTGTATTTGCAATTCTCTAATTAAAGGAGTAAACAGTACTTACATTACAAACTCCAAAGCTAGTTCCCCAGACCTGCATTATGTGACCAACTTGCCCAAGGCACTGAGCTCTGAAGTCTAAGTCAGTCTAATTCTAATATAATGTGACTACGCATATGTATACATTACCAGTAACCAGTGGCTATGTTCTATTCTTTGCCTTAGATAGACGGTACTGGCCTCTTCAATCTTGTCTATATAATAAGAGAATTACAGAGATTGTTTTCTAGAGTGAAGGAGCATATGCAATCTGGATGATTTAAAACAAGGCTTATTTCATACAACTGTAATGATTTCAACCCACATACATTCTGTGCAAACGGGATTGTGTGAGGATGATGGCATCATTTCAGTCCTATCAGAAGTAATTCTGGGAAACTGATTACATTATTGAATTGGATCATTGGGATATCTGTCAATAAATGAAGGATACACAAGGGAGTGATCACTTTTTCCTTTGCCAAGTATATCTTGATTTTCCAGATTTTTTCCCCCTGAATTATTGCTAGATCTAATACTCGTAAGAGTATTCATTATGTCAATGAAGAAGGTTTGGAAAGGGCAACATTTCACTGTGCATCTGAAAGCATGTGAATACACGCTTGGGATGAAGCTTTATTCTTCCATGATTTTAGAAATGATTTTTTTTTCTCCTTTGATCCATCATCATTAGACTGCTCTTCCCTTAATATTCTAAAATTGCCTTAGCGCATCACACCAGCATTCCTGAACCAGCTCTGCAGAAATGACCTGACTGTTAGCTACCACCCTGGGGCCTATGTAATTGCCTCTAGATTAAATCATTCGTATCCAGACATTTGAACTACTTAGTTGAACACCGCAGAAGTAATAGAATCCAGTGCCCCCCCAAAGTGTGTTCCATAGAACATGAGTTCCAAAGTGATCTTCCAAATATAGGGTTCCGGGGTCAAATGAGTTTGGGAAGCATATTATCTTAAAAAGTTAGTGCATATAAGCACATAGAAGGTTTTAATTTAAATGTCCTGTGGGTAGACGGTGGGGAGAGGGGAAGAAACACACTGCAGATGTAATTTCAGTCAACTCAGTGTTTCCCAGATTAATTTGGCCAGAGAAACTTTTTTGAGTAACACCTAGTAACATTCCAAGGAGCTTGTCTTCCATAGGACCCACGTTGGGAATTTTTTAGGCTGATTTGTTAATGAAAGCGGTGATAAGAAACAGTATGACTTAATAAGACCCTTCAGCAGCTTCCCATTGTAACAGAAGCCCAGCAATCCTACCTGAAGCCCTGAACTTCTCTCTTTTATGTTACTAATAAACAGGAGCCTTGCCATATAGCTAGGGATTTCTCAAATTTCATTCCAAGAGCTTTCAGTTGTGCTTTTGAAGTCCTCTTTGGTTTCCAGATTGAACCAAAATAAATATTTTTACATTTCATCACTATGTGAAAGTTTATATATTTAAAACAATAGAAAAGGGGGGAAAAAAGACATTTGGTTATAAATCATTTTAAAATTTTAACTAGGTTTTTAAATTTATGTATCCATTGTATAATAATGGAAAGGTAAACTATTAACACTTATTTACTCTTTCCTCTGTCATTCTTTCCAAATTCAATGAAATACTCTGAAATCAAAGTTCATTTGTTCTAAAATCCCTGTCCCATGTTTTCCCGCCTTTGCCATTTTATGTATAGGATTAAGTTTGGTGAGTTATCTCTTGCCTAAAATGTAGGGCTTGATTGTAGCTCCAGTCTCGTCACTCTCGGCCTGGGCAGGGCTGGGAAGCTCTAGGGAATTCCGAAATAATGGATGAAACAAATTTAGTCCCAAACACAGTGCACAGTGAATTTAGGGTAAAGTCATTAATCAGAATTACCTCCAGTGTTCAGGAATACATCCGTCCTGTGGACATTACCCAAAATAGTAAAAAAACGACAGTAGAACTACTTAAGCTAGATGGCAGATTTCAGAGGGCAAGTGACAGTGGAATTACATATGTGCTTCTAAACATGTTTGGTAATATGTAAACTTTTTTGCTAATTCTTAATGTTGATGCTTTGTCCATTATTATTTCTTACCACTGTTTAACTGAGGGTGGATTATGATCATTTTGATGTGTTTAGTAATAACCGCATCATTTGTACAATCACTTTAATAAAGCCAAGTTAAGGACTTTGAAGAGAGCATGTAGTAGCTATTCATTTTAACAAATCATCATAGGCCTTCTCACAGTTCGAAACTCTGCCAACAAGCAAGCAAGCAGCAGAGGTGTAGTTTATATTTAGAGATGTGGTTCCATTTATTCTAGAAATCCTATAATCTGGCATTTTGGCACAAAATCCCCTCTGACATTTGCCAAATCCAAATTAATCTCAAAATCTCCAAAGACCTGAGTCCTTGGCTCTGAGCACAAGCAGATTGCTACGAAGGTTCTGTTGGCAGATTGTGATGGGGGAGGGTTGCGGGGGCGGGGGACAGTGTGCCTGGGTCACTCACTGACTCTGTGGGAGAGGGACCGTGAACACTCTGTCTTCACCTTTTGTCACGAGGAAAGTCAGAGGTTAAAGATGATATCATGTTTCTATATAAATCTGACAATGCATAATTTAAAACGTGTTCACGCAGAAGCAAAGGCAGAAGTAATAATTAAGGAATTGGGGAAGGAAACCTTAATGTACCCAGACATTAAAAATGAAAAAAGTAGGTTTTCTGAAAATTGGATTATCAGACTTCGGTCATGGCAACTGCGGACACCTGCACACAGATCAGTGGAAGGCAGCTGTTCCAACATCTCATCTAGTCAAACCAGAGTTGAAGAGTATCGGCTATGTATATGAAGAGTATTGGCTAATGCTTTCTTTTTACATATTAATAAAGAGAATTCTAACGCTTGTATAGGACTATTAGAACAGGCAAAATCACATCTAAGAAAAAGAGCTTGGAACATTCCTCAATTTTAAAAAGTGGCAAAATTAATTTCCAGTATGGTCAAAGTCAGAAAGTAAAGAAAAGCATTTTTCAGAAAATATAAAAGACAAAATTAAAAGAAAATACTATAAGATGAAATATTTTAAATTATGAAAAGGAGGCATATGTTCTTACATTATGAACCATGCTTTCTGATATTTGTGTCTTTTCTGAAGCTAAGGCGATAACACTGGAATAAGAAAATGAACATTGAGTTATTTGTAAGGTCAGTACCATTGCAGTCCTTATTCCATTCTTCCCCAATGAAAATGGATACGTGTACCGTATTTATTGCTGTCCTAAACCACCTTTACTAATCTAGGTTCTGTTTACTTTGCAATCTTAGACGTGGTTTTACCCTGCATCCTTACAATTTTTGGATTTTGGAGTTGTTAAATGGAAATACCCACCTTTTGGAGTTTTTTAAATAGTCAGATAGACGAAGTGATAGGCCTTTCATTTCAGAGCGCCCGGATAAAACCGAAGTCAGATCAGTGCAGGCACAGCTCCCACAGAGCGCGAGTTGTAGTAGGCATGATTTTTCAAACACCCATATGAATACCAGTGAGTATGCAATTTAAAACAATTACAAAAACAAAAAACAGGGTGATTCAGTGTTCTTGCTTTTCGGAGGTTTTCTAATTCGTATGTGACAAAGGGTCATATTTGTTCATATAATTTTTTTTAAAAACCACCAACTGCAGAGAAAGGATGTTTTAGACATCTTTATCCCAAGAGAATGATGTCTCCTGTGCAAATTTTAAATTTCTGTCTGTATTAGTACCTATAAGAACAATGATTGGTGAGTGTGCTAAAGAAAAGATACAAATCCTGTTGTTTGAGAAAAAAGTAGAACCATGGGACGGGAAGCAAGACTGCTGCCCCCACTTAGGCTTCGAGACTACAGCCAAACGGTTTCCATGTGTCAGTCATTTTGAGTGTCCTTTTATCTCAGGTATATATTCAGAAAATTGAGTAATAACCACAAAAATGGAGAAGAGCCAATAACTTTTGCTTCGATTTTAGAAAGCAGGGGCACCTGGCTGGCTCCGTTGGGGGAACACGCAACTCTTGATCTCAGGGTTGTGAGTTCAAACTTCACGTTGGGCAGAGAGATTACTTTTTAAAAAGTCAGAAAGCACTGTTTGCCCTTTTTAATTTGTCTGCAACACTTGTTCATATTGAAACATTAATGCCTACGACATCGTCTCCAGGTTACCCTCCAATGACTCAAGCAAATGGATTTAATTTGTAGCACTTACACGGACTTCAGTTCAGGCTGTCCAGTTAAAATCTATTTTGCGATGCCTCAGGCATTCCTATGGTGAGCCAGGAAAAAGAAAACAGGAACAAAAGAAGAAAATCTTTAGTAAAACCAAAGAACAGTTATTCTGACAAGCCTGGAAAATAGTACTGAAAAAGTTATTTCCAAAACTCTCCAATGTGAACCATGTTCATGTACATAATTTCTATATGCTGAATGTACAGGGTATATTTTTAAATCTAAGCATCATTGCCTTCATAACAGATTGATTTACCTTATGAACGGATTTAGTTAGAAAAGTCATATTTGCTGTAAGTACATCTGCTTTTATGTTTTGTTATTTCCTTTCCTTTTTTTTTTTTTTTCCCTGAGCACCTGTGATGTGCCAAGCAGAGAGAGGGTCTGAGTAGATTTAGAGGTGATCACTCAGGCATCCTCTCTGCTTTCTTGGAGTTTACAGCCCAGTGGAGGCTTCATAGGTATAACACTCAGCACTGGCTGAATGGGGTGAAAATTGGCATCTTTCATGATTTCCTCCCATGGCCTTGGATTTGTGAGGACAAGGCAGAATTATAGTAATTCTTCCCTACACATAAGAGAGTGCATGACAAAAGATTAGGTATATCCTGCTCACATCCAATCAAATTCCATCAGATAGTTATTCCATGTTAGGTCACCTACGTTTCCTAAGGATGGAGTGAGGAAGTGAGACAGGGAGCCCCTGGGGACTAGGGCAGGGGTAAGGCTATCCTCGTTGGGAGGCCTCCCCCCCAAAGTGGGACAGTAGCTATACAAGGGCTCAGGAGTAGGATGGTCAAAGCCAATGTGCCTCCCTCCAGGATCCTTTCCTGGATGAAAGAGAATTGCAGAAAAAGAGAAGAGGAAATAATGAGAACATCTCTCCGTGGCCTGTTTTAATTTTTCTTCCCAAGAAGCTATGTAGTGTAACATTATTCCCCCCAAAAAAGAACCCAGAACTGAGAGTGTTTTGTTTAGCTTTAAGATTTTATTTATTTGACACACAGAGAGAGAGAGACAGCACAAGCAGGGGAGAAGAGGGAGGGGGAGAAGCAGACTCCCCGCTGAGCAGGGAACCCATAGGGTGCTCAGTCCCAGGACCCTGGAATTATGACCTGAGCCGAAAGCAGACGTTTAACTGACTGAGCCACCCAGGCACCCCCCCAATAGTGTTTATCAACAGTGTTCCTGAATCAATAAATTAGTGAATTCATTACACGGGAAATTGACATGTCTTAGGAATGTAATAATTTCTTGGTTTTAAATATGAGCAGAAGACTAAATGCTGGATTTTTTTTTTTAATCATAGAATTGGTATCCATAGTAACTTTAGACATTCCAAAGTCTGGGCATGGAATTTAAGTTTTATGTTTTGAACAAAATAGCAACATCTATTTTCTGTATTGCAAAGCAAAACTAAATACCAGACTTTTATTTTTAGCTACAGAGGCCATGACTTCTAAGTTCTTTGCCTGGTCATCTTCCCTAGACATCTCTTTCTGTTTATGCCAACTGCTTCTTTACCAAGTAATATTGGCTACTGCCAAATTACATTAGAATCCTATCAAATTAGAATAATAGAAAGTGAATGATAAGAGATTGGGAATATCTCATAGGGATCAGAAGGAGGGGGTTGTTGCCATTTTATTTTTAAGCATGAGAACATATAAAAGAAAATTCAAAGTAAGTCAAACAGTTTATGATTTGGTAGTATTAAAACCAGGGGTGGAGCCCCATTATTAATGAAGGAAAGAAGGAAAGGAGAGTTGGAGAGAGGAAGAGAAAAAAAACACATAATTGAGTAGTGTTTTTATGAATGTTATATCTGTAAAGTTCTGATCTGATTCCCTGCTGGATTTAGAAACAGTGACTTTGTATAAAATTTTATTAAGCCAGTTTCACCATCATGAACGTTTTCCATCAGCATTTTCTTGCTATTTTAAAAATTGTAAGAGGTTGTTTATAAAGAGATTCCAGGATCCATAATTTATTAGACAATGCTTTCTTTTAGGAATCTTCAGGTTGTATTTAATAATTAAATTGCAGGTCAAAATGACTACTCAAATCAATCAGGCTTTCTGGTAAGTCAGTCCCTGAAAACTATCCATAATAAATACATCAAAACCTCATTACTCTCAGTACTCTTCAGAGGTTTTTATACCTACTACTCTATATTTGTCTCTAAGAGACATTTGAAACAATGTGAGAACTGTCAGTTTGGTGTAGAGCTCAGAGTATATGACGGTGCACGGTCACTCGAGATGCATGGCGTGTCATTCGGGTCCCTTTGATGTGTGCTAGGGGTAGATTTAGCCTTGTAGAGACTAATGTGTTCATGCAATCACTGATTCTGTGTTGTTGTATACAAAATGAACAGATAAAAATTCACCCTTGATGACAAGATTAAAGCAAAAATAAACATTAAAGTTATTGGACTTTATACATGGGACTGCTGCTAGTCTTTTCTTTTGGTTAAACTCATTTTCCATTCTCATGTTTCCTCTGGAGTTTTATCATTTCTCAGTGCTGTTCAGATAGAGTAGCTGTTGAGACGCCACGTGGAAAGCAGAAGAACAATTCCCGGGCCAAGACCAAAGCACGATAGAAGCAAGAGATAGGAGATATTGAAACTTTGGGTGCTTTCATTTGGAACAGGAAGAAGCCCAGCTATGGTTCAAAACAAGGTAACTTTTAAAAGTGTATGCAACAAAAATTGTTTGTTTTTCAAACAATACAACTTTTACCCAGTTCTATACCTTATCAACCAAGTTGATCTAGTATATAAACTGTATTAGGTGATAAGGGTTAGAGAAGCTGTACCTACATGCCAACTCTAGTTACATGACACACCTCTAAGGAGTGTTCAGAAGAGACTGTGGACTCTGAGAAATAAACTGAGGGTTTTGGAGGGGACGGGGAGTGGGAGGTTGCATGAGCCTCGCAGTTGGTAGTGTGGAGGGCACGTATTACATGGAGCACTGGGTGTGATGCATAAACAATGAATGCTGGAACACTGAAAAGAAATAAAATAAATTAAATTGGAAAAAAATAAAGAATAGGAATAATAATTAAAAAGAAGAAGAAGAAGAAAGAAGAAGAAGGAGAAGGAGAAGGAGAAGGAGAAGAAGAGGAGGATAGCCACCTACAAAATCTTTCACAGATGCCAGAAAGAACACTGTGGAATCTGGACACAGTGAAATAGATATGCATCTAAACACATGCACACATGTAATATTACTTTTAGGTATTCTAAAGACCAAATGCTCAAGCGTGAACAGTACCTGGAGCCTAGATGAAGACAATAAAATTGAATCAACAGATTGCTGAATGAATTTGGCATTGGGTATAACAAAGCAGAAAAATATGGCCTTGGATTATTTTTCTCCTTTTTGTTAAAATATTTGATAACCAGAGTAGAAAATGCCTCCCAGAAATTCTAGTCTTCTACCCCTTTCTCTAGGTAGAAAATTTCTTTTTCTTTTCTTTCTTCCTTTCTTCCTCCCTCCCTTCCTTTCTTCCTTTCTTTGAGAGAGGGTAGAGAGAGAGCACAGGGGCAGAGGGAGAGGGAGAAAGAGAATCCCAAGCAGGCCCCATGTCCAGCATGGGGCCCAATGAAGTCTTTACCCCATAACCCTAAGACCATGACCCAAGCCAAAATCAAGAGTTGAACACTCAACTGACTGAGCCACTCAGATAGCCCAGAAAATTTCCAATATAGAATGAGGGATGTGATTCAAGATTTCAGGATGGATGTTTGTCATCTGGAATATGAAGAATAAGAAGTGCAGACTTTTTTAATACCAGTCACAGACCCAAAGAAATAGGAATCAAGAGCCACAAACACCCTGCATTGACTTATAGTGATGGTTTATATTTTCTCTCTCTTTCGTTCCTTTTGTTTTGCTTTAAAAATATAGTAGTGGCAATCTCTCTGTTTTTTTGAGGTAAAAGCCGCAGATCCTGGTTGCTTGAGCAGAAAGGGGACTTTAAGGATTTCAATATAAGTGGTGCTTCGTGAAATTCAAGGTCAGTCGGTATATAAGTACAGTCTTGGGAACAATTCACACCTAAGACTCAAAAGTTATCAAGGAGTCTATAGAATTTCCTCTTCCAGCTCAAACAGATTAACTGCTATTGAACTAGGCCATCTACCATAAACAACTCTAAAACCAGACTTGCTATATTAAGCAACTGTTTTCAGGCTTTAGACAACAGACAATGCAAGATAGCAATCCTTGAGAGAAGGGATCACAAATTGTCCCATGATCAACTCAGCTGTCTATAAGAAGACAGTTTTCTTTCTTCTTTTTTTTTTTAAGACTTTACTTATTTAAGAGCAAGAGAGAGAGCATGATGGGGGGAGGGGCAGAGGGAGAGGGAGAAGCTGTGTCCCTGCTGACAATGTGAGGCTCAATGCCAGGACCCTGAGATCATGACCTGAGCTGAAAGCAGACGCTTAACTGACTGAGCCTCCCAGGAGCCCCAAGCGGGTAGTTTTCTGATTGTGGCACAGCAAGCTGAAGTCCAAACTGGACTGAACAGAAGGTACAGAAATCAGAGTTCGGGGCAAGTGATGTGACTAGAATCTGTGAAGAACGATACAGAAGAAGAGCTTCTGGAGTTATGGGTGGGTCCCATGTGAGTCCTTAGCCGAGGGCTTTACTGAGTGTGTGCAGGGTGAAACATGGAGGCTTCACAGAAAATGGCTGCTGCTGTCTTCACAGTGGAAGAGAATTACTGGATACTGAGCATTGCTGGAGAATACCAAGTTCTGGTCCAAGCAGAGTGGGGAGACCTTCTTAACACTGTCAACAGCCCAGGGGTGTCTGGGTGGCTCAGTCGGTTAGGTGTCTGCCTTCAGCTCAGGTCATGATCTCAGTGTCCCGAGAGCGAGTCCCCATGAGGGCTCCCTGCTCAGTGGGGAGCCTGTTTCTCCCTCTCCCTCTGCTCCTCCCCTCACTAATATGTGCTCTCTCTCTCAAATAAACAAATATCTTAAAAACAAAACAAAACAAAACAAAAAAACATTATTGATAACCCAGACATCGAACCTGAGACACCTAGGCCATGCCTTAAGAGTAAAAACCACTATGTAGGTTAAGGCATACTTCAGACCTAACCTAACTGGGCCTAAAACAAAGGGCTCACAAGATCTACAGGGAGGCTGAGGTGGGAAGTTGAATTCTAACAAATTGAAGGGGCTTGAGAACACCTCAGGCTTTTTTTTTTTTTTTTTCACTTTGTCTCTTGGTTGTGAAAGTATGTTTTATTTTTTTTTATTTAAAAAAAATTTTTTTTAATTTCTTTTCAGCGTAACAGAATTTATAGTTTTACACCACACCCAGTGCTCCATGCAATGCGTGCCCTCCATAATACCCACCACCAGGCTCCCCCAACCTCCCACCCCCCGCCCCTTCAAAACCCTCAGGTTATTTTTCAGAGTCCATAGTCTCTCATGGTTCATCTCCCCCGCAATTTCCCTCAACACCCTTCTCCTCTCCATCTCCCCATGTCCTCCGTGTTATTTG
>PISX010023982.1:0-28751 GCA_004024625.1 Mellivora capensis | reverse complement strand
TTACTGAATTGCTGTATGAGTTCTAGTAGTTTGGGGGTGGAGTCTTTTGGGTTTTCTATATAAAGTATCATGTCATCTGCGAAGAGAGAGAGTTTGACTTCTTCATTGCCAGTTTGGATACCTTTTATTTCTCTTTGTTGTCTGATTGCTGTTGCTAGGACTTCTAATACTATGTTGAACAAGAGTGGTGAGAGTGGGCATCCTTGTCGTGTTCCTGATCTCAATGGGAAGGCTGTGTGCTTTTTCCCATTAAGGATCATATTTGCTGTGGGTCTTTCATAGATAGATTTTATGAAGTTCAGGAATGTTCCCTCTATCCCTATACTTTGAAGCGTTTTAATCAGGAACAGATGCTGGATTTTGTCAAATGCTTTTTCTTCATCAATTGAGAGGACCATGTGGTTCTTCTCTCTTCTCTTATTGATTTGTTCTATCACATTGATTGATTTGCGAAACTTGAACCATCCTTGTAACCCAGGGATGAATCCCAACTGGTCACCCACCTGGTCATGGTGGATAATCTTTTTTTTTTTTTTTTTTAAGATTTTATTTATTTATCTGACAGAGATCTCAAGTAGGCAGAGAGGCAGGCAGAGAGAGAGAGGCGAAAGCAGGCTCCCCACAGAGCAGAGGGCCCGATGTGGGGCTCAGTCCCAGGACCCTGGGATCATGACCCAAGCCGAAGGCAGAGGCTTTAACCCACTGAGCCACCCAGGCGCCCTGTGGATAATCTTTTTAATGCGCTGTTGGATCCTGTTTGCTAGGATCTTGTTGAGAATCTTAGCATCCATATTCATCAGTGATATTGGTCTGAAATTCTCCTTTTTGGTGTGGTCTTTTTCTGGTTTGGGGATCGGGGTAATGCTGGCTTCATAAAAAGAGTCTGGAAGTTTTCCTTCTGCTTCAATTTTTTGAAATTGAATTGAAATCCCAAATTCTTCGGGAGAATAGGTGTTATTTCTTCTTTGAAAGTTTGGTAGAATTCCGCAGGGAATCCATCAGGTCCTGGGCTCTTGTTTTTTTGGGAGATTTTTGATCACTGCTTCAGTCTTGTTACTAGATATCAGTCTATTCAGGTTGTCAATTTCTTCCTGGTTCAATTTTGGGAGTTTATAGTTTTCCAGGAATGCATCCATTTCATCTAGGTTGGTTAACTTATTCGCATATAACTGTTGATAATAACTTCTGATGATTGTTTCTATTTCCTTGTTGTTAGTTGTGATCTCTCCCTTTTCATTCATAATTTTATTAATTTGGGCTTTCTCTCTTTTCTTTTGGATTAGTGTAGCCAATGGTTTATCGCTCTTGTTGATTCTTTCAAAAAGCCAGCTTCTAGTTTCATTGATACGTTCTACTGTATCTCTAGTTTCTACCTCATTGATCTCTGCTCTAATCTTGATTATTTCCCTTCTTATGTGTGGAGTTGGTTTGATTTGTTGTTGATTCTCCAGTTCTTTAAGGTGTAGAGACAGCTGGTGTATTCTGGATTTTTCAATTTTTTTTAGGAGGCTTGGATGGCTATGTATTTCCCCCTTAGGACTGCTTTTGCTGTATCTCATAGGTTTTGGACCAAAGTGTCTTCATTCTCATTGGTTTCCATGAATTGTTTAAGTTCTTCTTTGATCTCCTGGTTGATCCACGCATTCTTAAGCAAGGTGGTCTTTAGCTTCCAGGTGTTTGAGTTCCTTCCAAACTTTTCCTTATGATTGAGCTCCAGTTTCAAAGCACTGTGATCTGAGAATATGCAGGGAATAATCTGTCTTTTGGTATCGGTTGAGTCCTGATTTGTGACCCAGTATGTGGTCTATTCTGGAGAAAGTTCCATGTGCACTTGAGAAGAATGAGTATTCTGTTGTTTTAGGGTGGAATGTTCTGTATATATCCATCTGGTCCAATGTGTCATTCAGTGCTGTTGTTTCTTTATTGATTTTCTGCTTGGATGATCTATTACTGAGAGAGGCGTGTTGAGATCTCCTACTATCAATGTATTCATATCAATATTACTCTTTATCTTGATTAATAGTTTTCTTATGTAATTGGCTCTTTCCTTATTGGGGGCATAAATATTTAAAATTGTTGGATCTTCTTGGTGGATAGTCCCTTTAAGAATGATGTAGTGTCCTTCTGTATCTCTGACTACAGTCTTTAGTTTAAAATCTAATTTATCTGATATGAGAATTGCTACCCCGGCCTTCTTTTGAGGCCCATTGGCATGAAAGATGCTTCTCCAACCCTTCACTTTCAGTCTGGGTGTGTCCTTAGGTTCGAAATGGGTCTCTTGTAGACAACATATGGATGTGTCCTGTCGTTTTACCCAATCTGCAACTCTGTGTCATTTTATGGGCACATTTAGGCCATTCGCATTGAGAGTGATTATTGATAGATGCATTTTTATTGACATCGTGTAACCCTTGAAGTCTTTCTTTCTGTAGACTGTCTCTATATTTCTGTTCAATGATATTCTTGGGATTTTTCCTCTTTTATAGAAGCCCCCTTAATATTTCCTGCAGTGTCGGCTTGGTGGTCGCATACTCTTTTAAGCCTTGCTGGTCTTGGAAACTCTTTATCTCTCCATCCATTTTGAATGTCAGTCTTGGTGAATAAAGTATTCTTGGCTGCATGTTCTTCTCACTTAGTGCCCTGTATATATCTTGCCAGCCCTTTCTGGCTTGCCAGGTTTCTGTGGACAAGTCTGACGTTATTCTGATGGGCTTTCCTCTGTACATAAGGAGCTTCTTTGTCCTAGCTGCCTTCAAGAGGGCCTGCCTACAATTATAATTCTTCATTCTTACTATTGGGTGTCTCGAGGACTTTCGAGAATCTATAATCTTGTGGGGAGACCGTTCTGCCTCTAGTACATGAATGCTGGTTCCATTTGTGAGATTGGGAAAATTTTCATGGAGAACTTGTTCCACTGTACCTTCTAGACTTCTTTCTTTCTCCTCCCCTTCAGGGATTCCAATAATTCTGACATTGGAACGTTTCATGGCATCATTTATTTCCCTGATTCTGTTTTCGTGGCTTCTAAGCTGTTTGTTCCAGGCTTCCTCCTGATCCTTTCTCTCTGTTTGTCCTCCAGATCACTAATTCTATTTTCTGTCTCAGTTACCCTAGCTTTTAGAGAATTTAGATTAGATTGGAACTCATTGAGAGCATTGTGAATATCATCCCTGGTGGCTTTCAGTTCTGTCCTAATCATTCCGTTTGGTCATCCATGGCTTTTTCCAACCTACTATTGCCTGGATAATTGTTAGCCTGAATTCCCTTTCCGACATATTGTCTATGTTGATAGCCATTAGCTCTGTTACAGAAGGCCCATCCTCTGAATTTTTCTTCTGTTGGGCATTCCTCCTCCTAGTCATTTTGGTGAGAGATGACTAAACAGATGTAGCTGGATGTATTGACCGTGGTGCAGTCAGGGTGCACCCTGGAACGCTTCTGAGCAATCAGGAGTCCCCACCCAAATGAGAGAAAAAAGAAAAAGAAAAAAGAGAGAGAGAGAGAGAGAGACAGGGAAAAAAGGGAAGATAAAAGAGAAGGCTCAGCCCAAATGGGCCCCAAGGTAAGATTTATGAAGAAAAAAAAAAAAGAACCTCGTCAAAAAGAACCCCAAGTATAAGATTTATATACTACCAGGACAAACACAAATACACAGAAAAACTGGTGAAAGAAAAAGATGGGAGAGTGGTTATAAATTCTCAGTGTGGGTGAGGAAGGTTATTTTGATTCTTCCTGGATGTATCTTGATATCTTTGTTAAAGGATTCAACTTTCCAAAGATAACAGGGGATTAAAAATTGGTTTACCTATAGGGGTAGCATTGATTGGGGAAAGGGGATTACCTTGAAGTTTAACTCTATATGAATATTAAAAAAAAATACAAAAAAGAATAAACTAAGCTAAACTAAGCTAAAATTTTTAAAAAATTAAAAAATAGAAAAGAAAAAGAAAAACACGGGTATATGTATCAATAAGCTCAGGTTAAAAGGTTATTATGGAATTTGATGTACTGGACATCTCACTGTGATGGTAAGTGGGTTAAGAAATTGTCTATATAAAAAAAAAATGAACCAGAATAGTGGGAATGAATTAAAAATAAAAGTTGTATCTATGAAGTAGTGGTGGTGGTTCTCTTGTTGTCTTTTTTTTTTCCTGGTTGGCTTTCTGGGGGAGGGGCCTGCCACTTGGGTTTTCAGGTGGTGTTTCCTGAGTTAAGTCCTCCCTCCCCCCTCAAGGGGGTGGGCTCTGAGAAAACCAGTTTTTCAGGCTTTTGTTCTCTGGAGATTTTTATGTTTGTTTGTTTGTTTGTTTGTTTCTCTCCCTTTGACAGCTTTTGATGGTTTTTGGAGGTTTAGAGGAAAGCAAACTGCACCCAGACCTCCCTCTCAGAGAGAAGCCTCAGTCTGTTCCCCTCTGGGTGCTGCAGGGTACACAAGTTCCCCCTTGACCGCTGGCAGAGCAAGTTCCGAGTCGTTGTCCCTGGGGACACAGGAACTCCTGCTTGTACCCCAAACCGCGACAGCGGCGGCTGTCTGGGCAGCTCCGGACTGCCAGAGAGGTTCCAAGCAGCGATCGCACACTGAGATTTTCCCACTGGCCCGGGCTGGGAGGGCCTGGTCTTTCCGGTCCGAGAGCGCCGGGCTGGCGCCTACGCGCACCTCTCTCAGGGGAGGGTATGGGGTGTGCGTGTCTCAGGCTCTGATAGCGCGGTACGGCACTCGTGTGGAAGAGTGCAAAAAGTCTGTGTTGCTGCCTGCTGGTGAGGCTCCCAGCCCCTCACTGGACCCCAGGCATTCTCAGGCACACTGGCGACTCAGGGACCAAGACCTGGTTGCTCCGCCGCACTCTCTCTGGCTCAGCGCCAGGGGTGGCTATCCTGGGTCCGGGGACTCAAGCCCCTGCCCCTAACCGCCCTGATTCCCACAATTTCCCCCCGGGATTCTTTGCTCTTTTTGAGTGCTTTCAACCAGACTCCAAGTTAATGCTGGTCCCCAGACGCAGGGCACTCTCGTTTTGGGGTATTACTTTCCAATGGGTCGCTTCTGGTGGCTCCCTCCCCCTTTTGTTTATCTTCTGATATCAGTCCAACGTTCCCACTCCGCTTTACCTGCCCACTGGTGTCTTCTGCCCCCCTAGAGATCCAGACGTGTATAATTCAGATCTCAGGCTGATTTCATGGGTGATCGGAGTTCCTTGGTAGGTAATCAGCTCACTTTAGGGGACAGGTTGAAACGGCACCTCCTCCTCCTTCCCCTCTGTCTTGTCTCCCCCATCGTCCCTGTTTTTAACCACAACGTAATAGTCCACTACGTGCCTGTATCCTACTCTATCTGACTATCTCCAGTGCATGGGCATTCTGGTTGTTTTTAATACTTAGCTACTGTAAACACGCAATGACTAGAATGACTAGTCTTGTGCATATTTTTTCTGTTTTTTTGTAGGTATAACTTTAGGGGAAAATGCTAGATGTGGGATTGCTTGTTGAAGAATAAGTTTCTGTAAGGCTTTTTTCCCCTCCAGAGTCATGCAATTTTGCATTCCCACCAGCCATGAGTGAGGGCCGTTGTCTCTGCATTGTTAAGCTTGTCAACTTGAGAGGTGAAAAATGCTTTCTCAATTTAAATTCTATTTACCTTATTACAAGTGAAGTTGAACATTTTTCTTATGTTTATGAGCTCTTTGCATATATGGTTCATATCTGCTCATGTCGCATGCCCATTTTTCTAGTATATATAAATATGCATCACCATATCCTTACATGTAAAGATACATTGATTTATTGAACTCTATATCTATATTCTTTTACTCCTTCACTTAAATTTTTTTTTAAATTTTATTTATTTATTGGACAACGAGAGAGCAGGAGAGCACAAGGGGGGTGGGGCAGAGGGAGAGGGAGAAGCAGACTCCTGGCTCAGCAGGGACCCCAGCTTGGGACTCGAACCCAGGATGCTGGGATCGTGACCTGAGCCGAAGGCAGATGCTTAACTGACTGAACTACCCAGACACCCCTCTCCTCCACTTTTTAGATTTCTATTCTATATTAAGGGAAGTAGGTTTTTATCTAAACTATATGATGCAGATATTGTCTACCAACTCACATTTATCCTTGATATTGCTTTTTTGTGTCATGGGAAAGGATTTTTAATGTAGTCGGTAAGTATCAATTTTTTTCTCTTACTGAATTTGCATTTGAATTCATAGTTAGAAAGCTTTCCCTCCACTCAAGTCATAAAGGAATTTACCTGTGTTTTCTTCTAGTCCTTGTGTGGTTTCACTTTATTTTGACATTTAATTTGCAGTTTATTCTTGTGTAGGTGAGGTATGGTGTCTTTTTCCAACTGGCTATCCAGTTGCTCCAAGTCATTTGTTCACAAGTCTGTTTCCCAGTATTTGAAGATGCCACCTTCATCATATACTACATTTCCATTTGCCATGTCTTTCTGGATTTTCTTTTCTGATCTGTGGTTCTCGCTAAGCATTCAGAAGCAAGAACCACGCTGTTTTAATTCTGGAGATTTCTGTTAAAATTTCTAAGGGACCAGTCCCTCCTTCATTTCTCTTCTCTTTCTCTTATCTCATCTCACATTCTTCCTTAAGCCCTTCCTGATTACTCCAGAAACCAAGTTCGGAATCAACTTGTTCCAGGGGAGGTAGGAGAGCAGGGATTACTAGTTGTATTGGGGTGGCACTACATTATACATTAATCCATGGAGAAGTCATAGTTTTATGATATTTATTCACCTCTTTCAAGAAAAGGGAATACCTTTCTACTTGTTCAAGTATATTTTTGTGTCACCAAAGGGGACTTGCACATATCTTAAGTTTATTCCTATATATTTTATCTTTTGTGTCTATGCTTGATTTTGTATTTTCCCCCTTTCAAATTTTAACACCAATCTCTATGAGGGACACAACATAAAATGACATTGAAAAATTCTATCAGGAAATATAACTGGAGATCAGGAGATCTTTTAGATGATAGGTCTATTAATAATGCTAGATATTCTTTGTGACAATAGTAAATATTAATAGGCATTTAAAATGCAACCTTGCCTTTGCACTTGTATCAACATAAATGCTTTGAGCAACAAAAGATAAACTTAATATCTCTTACAAAGGGAGAACCCAAAACATTAGAATATTATCAAAGCAAGCATGTAATTAAAAGGAAGCAGATAAGAGCATCAGGAAAGAAGATCATTGCAAAGATGTGTGCTGAATGCAGGCGTAGCAAATGTACGTTTTAGACAAAATATTCCCATTGGTTTCTGTAACTCTATATCAGTTTAGATTTTTTCTGAATTAGTTTTCTCTACCTTCATTAATCACCTCTGTCAGTTCTTAATCAAGATCTGCTCTATGCAAAGCTGCTTCTTCGAGGGTTCATCTACTATCGTAACTTAATTTCTTATCCAGATAAAATAAAACCCCATCATTAGACCTTACCCAAATAATTTTTTCCTCTCACTTGACTGTATGGTCGGTATCAATGCACTTGCTCATTTCCACTGATTTGCTCCACAGCCATATTAAACTCACCTTATCCAAAACCAGAACCAAATTGAAATCCCAGTTTCTGTCTTTGGCAACATCACACTCCCTGTTTTTTATTCCACTGTTCCTTAGTCACTTACAATTGGTCAACAAGTTCGGTGACTTTTCCCTTAGACTATTTCTTGCTTCTGTTATGTCAAGTTCATTCTTACAGTCATTGCCACAGGCTACTGAAAGGGCCACCGGCAGAGCCCACAGTCCCTTGCAATCCACTCAGGACTCTGCAGGATGTTTTGTGTTTTCAGGAAAAAGAGCTATGAAACTATCTTTTCATGCACATTAAGTAAATTTTGAATGGAAAATTCTAATTTTAAAAAATACATTAAAAAATAATTTCAGTCCTTTTACATATGCTGAAGGACATGCCAATTTGAGCATGACAATTTAACTAATGTTCATGTAATGGGACACATTCAAGTTGACATTTTTCATATCACGAATCTGTTATATTTTACATTTGTTAAATTGTATTTTTAAAAATACTATATGCTGATCTAGGCCTGTCATCTCTCGCCTGGAGCTCTGCAGTGTCATACTCACTCTCTTTCCTGCCTCCCATCTCTCGATTCGATACTCTCTCCTGCATAAGGCACCTAGTCCATTCTGTAGAAACATTCTGTGCTCCCCAGTGTTTCCAACAGAAAGGTTTTATCCAATTAAGGGGTCATCTGCTTGATCATTCACCTATTTCTTTTGCCCAAGGCAAATTGTCTCCCTGTCCCCTCTAACCCTTTATCTGACACATCTTTAAATGTTTTTGTTCATTGTGTACTTAGTCTTAATACCATCCCACTTAAAACTACACTCAACTAAATCTTATTTTTCCTTCAAGGCTCTATTCAAATTATTCTTCAGTGAGCCTTTTCTGACCACTCCAGGCAGCACCATCTTCTCCTTAAGCCTGTAGTGGTGGTTCTTAATCAGAGATACTCACCAGAATCCTCCAGTTTGCATTAAAATTGTTAAAAGTACAAATGCCTGGGCCCACTGCCTGGAGATTTTGATTACACAGGTCTGAGGTGTATAATCTGGGAACCTCATTTTTTAAAGCTCCACCAGGACTCAGAGCTGGCTACATAATTTGGGGGGTCCCATGAAAAACAAATGCAGGGCCTCTTTCTCAAAAAGCAGAGGAGAAAAATCTTTTTCCTTTCTTTCCATGATCTCAGAACTTGTCCTGATATTTTTTACCTGCAGTATAATGTTGTTATTTTAAAGAGAGTAATATTTTGAGTTGTTAGAATGCATTTTAGTGTTCATCTTTATATTGTACAGTGCCGGCTTTAAGGGCAAATGTAAGAGTTATTTAAGTGACCTGTGAGATCAGTGAGATTACACAATTCATACACCATAGTTCATGCATGCGCGTGGGTCATTTCTTATCAGAACAGTGGAAAACTTCACAAATTAACTGAACTGTCTGAACTGTTTTTATTTCCATTCCTGACAACATTCACATTCTACCCACACTCTCCACCTTCCACTTACTGAGGAGCAAAGAAAGACTGAAGGAAACACACCTATGAGCAGCTTTCCCTTTCTTTTTCCTTTTTTGTCATTATTTTTAGAATAAAGTGTTCGGTGAATCCAGGGAAGTAACACAAGTAAGAGAAGAAAGGTTATGATTCCTCGGTCGCCATGACCTACCTTCTGCACTGAAGGAGAGTGTGGGAATAAACAGAAGCATGGTCTCTTGGGGCCATCAGCACACCCACCACACCCACCTCATTGATGGTGTAAGGACAAATGCAAACTTAAAAATAGGAGGCTTGACTCCTCCTGTTGAAATACGGAAAGCTCCCCCCCTACCCTTTTCTTAGAGAATTTACTTTAGAAATCTTGTCATTGCAAGTTCTTTCTGATTCTTTGAAGCATATGTAAATCTTGAAAAACTAAGTAACTCTTTTGCTAGCTGGAGGACCCAGGAATGTCTTTCTCAAAGACCTGGGAACCATCATTTGAAACGTGATCAAGGAAGGTATTACCCATATCTCCAACTTCTGTGGGAGGGTAGGAGCCAAGCTTTGCTTAAAAACTACCTCCTGTGGAAAGGTATGAAAAGTTTATTGTTCCTTTGAATAGAGCCATTTAGCTAGCACAGATGGTCAGCCCAATTCCCAGGTGCATTTGAGATGACCTATGTGTGACGAATGTCAAGTCCTTTTACTTGAGGACTAGTTATTGTTTCTCTTGAGAATATGTGTGGTGATGGGTTATCTCTGCTTCACTGTGTAAAAGAGTCAAATTTCTTTCTGTCTTCATTGTCTCTTTAGTTGATGTCTGTGATGCAGGTCACATTTGGGTTGAAGCCTAGTCAATAATGAAAATGGTTTTCTCCTCATCTACTTTTGTGGAAAGGTTTTTTGGGTTGGAAGGAGGCTTTGTTTAAATATATGTCCCCCGTAATATCCATGTTGAGTCTTCTGAACTCCCATGAACTCCAGAATTCTGTGCTCTGGGGGGCCCCATGAACACCATAGGCAAAAGGGGAGGTAAGGGATGACTGCGGCCATGCCCATGCTTTCTTGCTCCATAGGACTTCATTTACAAAACACAGGTTTAAAGATGAAATCATTAAGAATTTCAAGATGGCATCAGCAGAGCATTAAACCAAGGGGTGGGGGGCTTCTAAATGCAGGGCCCTGTGCATCTCAAAAGGCTGTATGTCCATGAAGCCTGCTCTGATGATTCTAATATGGACCCCTGATTAACAGTCACTGGCTTCCAGCAAATACTGTCCAAGCCATTGCCCCTGAGCTCCAATAAAAGACCTTAAACAATGAGAATGCCAGTACTTTTTCTGCATGCTTATTTATTTAAAATTCTATTTCATATAATATAAAGTTCCATTACCAATAGGTTCGAAGAAAATGACAAAATCCCTCCACTGAATTTTATTATATCTACCTTTACTCCAGAGAAGTGGATTATTGGCCAAGTCTCAGAAACATCTTATTTCCAAATAATTTTCCAAGTAAATAACCTCATCCTTTACCTGGTTCAGAGTTTCTATAACCAGAAGTAAGGGACTGTAGTCTCTCGATAAACTTAAGTCAGAAATAACCAGTATCAAGCCCAACTATTTTATTCCTTGGGGGGCACGGAGCCTGTCTCTGGCTTTGAAGCAAATATTTGTATATACATGACAGGAGTAGATTAGAAGCATATTGGAAATGTAGGCAGTATAAACAGCAAGAATACAACAGAGGGAGGAAACAAAGGAGAAAGATTTTAAAGGGATTGAATTATAGAATCAACCATCTCAGGGCAAAAGGTCTTCTTCAGCATCCATCCATCCCACATGGAACTTAACAGGGATAATGCCAAATCTCCCAGGAAATGTTAAAATAGCTCTAGAATTTTCTATTGACCAAGGTATGGTATTATATAATCCACTGTCAAAGATTTTTATATTTAATTCTTAGAAAGCCTGTGGCTTAAATAATTTTCTATTTCTCTGTAGCCTTCTATAAACAGGAATTTACTTTAATCGTGTTTGTTAAAATTAAATTTGACCTGTCTCTCAAAATCCAGCTCTACCAAAGGAAGTATAATATCCTTTTCCAATAATCACTATAATTATAATCTTTAGGTCAAAATATCCAGAGGAGGTCACTACATTTAAGGGGGGAACTCTATCATTATCTAATTAATTCCCAGTAATCAGTGCTTAGTGTAAAGTCCCAAATAATAGCAGTGTGTGAGAGCTGCAGATGACTGAGGTCTGGTTTCTTGCACACCTGGTGGGTTTTCCTCTCGGTTTTTACCTTGTGCACTTTCTGCACATTTCTTTGTGTTGCTTTTACCCAAACTCTACTTTCTTTCTCCCATAAATGTGTTCTGTTGACTTGTCTAATAACTTGCCTCATGCTGTTACATTTAGCTTTCTAGGAAAACCAGGCTTTCTAAAGAGGGTAAAAAGCCCATCTTCATCAGGGCCCTTGCAGTTGCAAGGCTGTTCCAACTCTGAGGCTCTGATACCAGCGCTCTCATTTCCATTCGCTTATTTAGTGGACTCACTCCATTTGAGGATCAAACTGGCACACTTTCGAACTCATTTGACATCTGAGACCCTGCAACCCAGCAACCCTGTCTGCTGGCCTTCCCAGTTTAGCTGCAGAGCCCCGGAGAGCTCCAGCAAGATTATCATCTTTATATTTAGTATCAGAAAGTGCATATTTAAGTGACAGACTTCATAAATTCAAGGGAAGACAGCCCACGCAGAACATGATACCTCTAAGGTCTGGCCTGTTGTTCAAATTGTCTTTTCTTCTCTCAATTCTAGTCGGTCTAGGTCTGATCCTAAAAGTGTTAATACTTCTTATAGGATGGTGGTTGGGCCAGTATTCCTCCACCTAATTTTAAGCTATAAGCAAAAAAAAAAAAAAAAAAAAAATGCAATTGCAAGAAAAGGAAATGTCACAGTTTAAGTCCAAGCTGTGAGTTTTCAATATTTTCTCCAGCACTTGTTTAGTGCCTGACGCATAATAGGTATTCAAGAAATAAAAATTTGTTGAATAGATGAACTGTTGAATCTCGGTTTTCTTCTCTAATTTATTCCACAGTCCATGTGTATTTTCCACTACCAAGTTGTTTACTTTCATTTGTTCGTGTTTGTGCACACCGCACTTGTGTTTTCTCATCTCTTGGCTGGACATTGTCATCCCCAAGGCTCCACTATTCCTCTTAGCAGTCTGCGTGTTATTAATTCTTCGAATTTTCCTTCTAGTATTGATTTCTCCAGCAGGAACAGCAAACCCTAAATACAATTTAGTTCTTGTTTACCAGTTGGATAGTTGTCTGGTGGTTTTGTGCAAAGGTAGAACTATCTCTGCAATGGGACTTTAAGCTTCTTGAGAGCAGGAAAAAATACCGCAAGCCCCTTGGCTTTACTGACAGGTTGTGTAAAAATACTAGGTAGTTAATAAGTGGTCACTGTATCGTGAATGTTGGACTAAGTCAGGTGAGCCATCTCTTAGCAGCTACTCATTCATTCACTCTTTCCTGAGCCGCACTGTGATACCACTGTAGGCTTTGAGCAGGCAGGTCTTCCAAAATAGTTTTCCTTTGTCATGACTGTTCTCATACTGTCCATTTCATAATATGATAAAAAAAAAAAGAATTATATAAAGAAGCAGAAGACCCGAGTCTTGACTGTGGCTCTGTCTGCTTGGTTCAGTGACTTTGGGTTGCCATTCAACAGGATGGTTTGGATGGTTGGAAAAATGTCCCTCAAAGATGTCCCTGTCCTAATCCCCAGAACCTGCAAATATGTTGCTTTACAAGGCAAAGGATTTAAGGACTTTAAGTTAGGGAGATTATTCTGGGTTATCAGGTGGACTCAGTATAATCACGTGTGTCCTTACAAGGTGAAGGAAGGAGGTAGAAGAATCCGAGAAAAGAGGTAGGAAGCCAAAAGCTAGAGGTGATGGAACATGAGTCAGGGAGAAGGAAGGAAGGAGAGAGAGAAAGGAAAAAACAATGAAAGGTGCTGTGCAGCAGCTCTGAAAATTGAGGAAGAGGCTGTGAACCAAGGGTTTTCTAGAAGGTAGAAGAGTCAAGAAAATAGATTCTCACTTGGAGCCTCCAAAAGGAATGCAAGCCTTGGTCTTAGCCCAGTGAAAGCTGTTTTGGGTTTCTGACCTCCAGAACTGTGAGATAATACATTTGCATGGTTTAAGTTTGTGGTAATTTGTTATGGCAATTGAAAACCAATATGGTGGTTAATTCAGGCTTTCCTATTTAAACACCTGGCTTTGCCTCACTTCTTCAAGCTCTGAAACAGGAATAATGAAAGCACATTCCTCATAAGATGTTTGTTAAGCAATGCTTAAATGTTAATAAATACCTATTGGCACCATGTATTCTATAGGTTTTCAGTTGATTTTAAAATGCCTACTATAACTGTTACTTATGTATTATTTACTTAACCAACTGAGCCACCCAGGAGTCCCACTTATGTATTATTTACTTATTTAACTAGCTACTCCTGGACAAGTTAGCCAAATTTTACCAAAGCAATGTATTCTCAAAGTACTTAGTGTAATTTAATGCATAAATAGTTTCTTAAACAAACATATAAGTGATTAGATTTGAGTCAAGAGATATAAATTCTCTGATGTATGAATAGTGACAGAAATTTTACTTCAGACAAGATTCAGACAGATTAAAATTTTTTAAAAAAATTCATAGGCTATAAAAAGGAGGTGAAGTCTAATCAAAAGGATGAGTCAAGCAACTGTGGAAAAATTTTGATGTCGAGGGAAATGGTTCAGAATAATTCAGATTGATTGTCCACACAGCTTGAATTTGCCAAATGAAAGCCAAGTTTCCAATACATTCCACGGTGTGGGGCTTCCTTGTGGAGCAGTGTCAGGAAAATCACCTTGAAGTTTCCTACAGGAATCAGCAGTCTTGAGTAGAACACAGCCATGAGATAGTCCACTCCCTGGCCGCTGACATCTTCCTTTTATTTATTCTTGTGTGTTCATTTAATAATGATCCATCTCTGATTCCCCATTTATTTATACAAAGTAGAAAGATTTAAAAAGAGCAAAGTAGAGACACAGTATGGGAGAACATCAATGTCTCCTCATATTAGTCATTCTAATACTCCTTGAATTGAAGATACTTGAACTGGTTAACCATTTTAGGACAAAGCCATTCATTACACAGAATTTTTATATTGATTTCTCAATGGAAACACCAAATTAATTATTTTCTGTTTACTAAAGAGGCTATAGATTGCACTTAGACCTCAGAAATTTTTTATAACAGACATTGGCTCATCAACTTTCCTTAGCATTAATTGAGTATAAAGCATTATCAAGAGAATAAGGAGGGCTCCTAAAGCCTAACACTTCTAAAAATGAAGAAAAAAAGAGTTCACTTGGGAAATTCCCATATTTTATTTGAATTCACAGCACTCACTTGACTGCATGGCTTGGGGAGAGTGCTGTCATTTCACATTCCTGGTTATAATTGTTAATCAATACAACATGTCCCCTTTCCTTTCCAAAGATCCACTTGTATTCTTTGTATGGTGATGTTCAACTTAGAAGAGCTGGAAAAACTAGATATAAGAAGAAACATTATCACAAAGGAATTTTCACATTCTGATGTGGCTTTGATATGGGCCAATTTAGCCAATTGCCAACAGCATAACAAATGACACACAGAAAACTAAGTTATGGTTGAATCATCAGTAGAACTGAATTTTGTATATTCATTACATTTGAATAATTTCTTCCTATTTTCTCCTCTCCCTTTTGTCTTTTCTCCTCTCTTCTTTCTCTTATTTTCACATGCTGGAAGATTGCTAAAATGTTTTTTTCTACTGGTTCTTTGACATCTAGCCATCTCTCCTTTCAGAACATGATAGATATTATTTATATAAGTGAACTATCTCAGAACTGTGCTTTGCCCCTTCCCTTCGGCCTGTAAGAGTAGAACCCAATTGTTACCTGGCTTATGAAGACTATACCTTTTTGTGGGAAATCAAGCCATTTATTTTGTATTGTTTACCCAAGTTTAATTTATACAATCTTTATAATATTCTTTCTTTTAATTTTAGGGTGTTGGGAACGACATACATGTTAAACCTTTCCTGAAAATATTATACAGTTGGGTTAGTTGGTTAGTTAACTACGGTCTGTCTTGTTCTAACAGGACATCTATGGCAGTATATCAGACTCTAAACAAGGCAATAGAAATTAAAAATAAAAAATTTGACAAGGAGAATGAGCCTAGATCTGCATTCATGCAGGCCATAAGAGCTTACATGATTATCAAACGTGGACCATAGAACAGGCTCTAAGTAATCAATTAAATGTGAATTTCTTATTGTCAATTCCAAATTAGTATATTGTCCAGAGAAACAAGAAGTTTCTTCAGATTTTGGTCTAAAGCAAATTATTTAGGTAATAATAAAAATTCCCTCTCTCTCTCTCTCTCTCTCTCACATACACACACACACACACACTATTGGGCATTGGAGCTGGTGTGTGTGTGTAGTTTCAGAATGTTTTCTATTAAGACCACTGAGAAATACCAGTACCAGATGAGGAGTGGTGGTGAGGGCCTTGAGTAGAGAATACTACTGGTTGGAACTTGGGAAGAAACATAGTGAGGATGTATCCAGCAGGGCCGAGAATGTAAGACAGAGATATTTCCTAAGCTGCCAGATCTAATTGCTGCTGCTGGCTCCGTGTGGTCTATTCCAATATGCAAAATTCTGATCATTTCCCCTTGCTAGGGAGATTAACACTGTCAAATCTTCGAAGTTCCCTGAAAGTGCTACCGTTCAATGCAGCAGCATTAGGTATGTATTGTACATTGATTGTATTTACTTCATAATGAATTTTTTTTAAAGATTTTATTTATTTATTCGAGAGAGAGGCAGTGAGAGAGCATGAGTGAGGAGAAGGTCAGAGGGAGAAGCAGACTCCCGTGGAGCTGGGAGCCCGATGCAGGACTCGATCCCGGGTCTCCGGGATCTTGACCTGAGCCGAAGGCAGTCGCCCAACCAACTGAGCCACCCAGGCGTCCCTCATAATGAATTTTTAATAAAGGCATTGAATACGTGACATGTATCCAGAGGACAGTGACAAGAATGAAGGTTTCTCAAGTCATTGTACCTGAGGACCCTGCGACAGACTTGGTGATATTTGGAGGACAAGAAAACACTTAGTAAAGCCATGCCAAGGATCTTTAAAATTTAAGACAATCATGTGAAACACTTTTCTCTGTCAGTTAGGAGGCCAGGAGAGGAGCAGAACTAGAACCAATAATGGAGGTAAGCACAGAGGATGGATATTTTGACAAATAAGAAAGGGCCATCTAGCGCACTTAGAATTTTTGGAAATCAAATGAACTGCTTTAGGAACAGCATAAGCACCCTGTCATTAGAAGCAAATGATCAGAAGCTGAATGAACATTAGTGGAAGATAGAGGCTCTGATAGAAGCAATTGGACAGGGTGGCCTTTAAGGCCTTTTCTGGCTCCTGGACAACTCAGTGAAGAACAGTGGACTCTCTTCATTTTTCTCTCCAGATCTTGCCCTCCTCTTCCCTCTCCTTCTCCTTCCCTCTACATTTCTACCTCCTTCTTACAGTTTATATATGAACTATGAGGACTCGGGAAGACATAGGAGTGCGTCAGACCTCACGCCTGCCCCAGGGGTGCCTCTCTTATCCCCCTCAACTCCCATTCATTGCTATTGATAATTCATGGCTTCCCCTAATAAGATGTGCAAGGCAGACACATCTTCAAGACCTCTTTTTTTCTCCTTTCCACCAACTCACCACCCCAAGCCACTTCTTAGATATAAATTCTAAAGTCACCATGGCATGTACCTATTTTTACCAACAGTAGCTTCCAAAACTTGGAGTAATGATTAGTCACTTTAAGAAAGAAATGAGTCGTGTCTGAGATCAGCGTCTCTATGTTTAACAAAGCCATGCTTCCCATTAATGAAGAAAATCATGATGGATATTTTGTGGTCCAAACAATCTATATTAAAGGAAGAAATGGAACAAGATCCCAGTGATGGATTGTTACTGAGAACACTTCCTCCTCTTTCTCTCCAGGAAGATGGGATACAGATTCTGGTTGTAGTTCAGACACATACCCAATGTTCTTTCTAGGCAAGACACTCTGTGACTCTCTAACTCCAGACCCAATGATGGCAGCAGAGGAGCCCTGGGAAATACAAGCCTTCTCTTGGCTGGAACAGTTTCTCCCTTTCCCAGGCACACCCAGCCTGACTTTGTGGAAAGTGAATTCTGTTCCAGATATCATGGTATTTCCTTTATAAAAATAAGTGGAATGAGTGATGGTTAGGAACGCTGAGAATATAACTTTTTATTTAATTGCTGTCATTGAATATCCATTGCCTTAATAATTCTCAAGCCAAGTCCTATTGTCTTCATAGGTAATTTACAACGAACTAAGGTATGGAAATGCTTCACATTCTATGCATTTTGGGGGAGTCAAAACGCATATCAGTATATTAAAGGTCCTGAGAAGACTTGCAGGAAAGACACTTTTTAAAATATGTTTAAACTTCACATTTCCTCATTTGACCACACAAAACCTTTTTGTCAAAGACCATCTGTGGTGTGGGACTTCATTGTTCTGCTGGACATAGTCTGAGAAATGCTACATTATAACAAACCAAAGGTAGCATAGCATACAGTATGTAGCCTAGTACCTGACCTTCAAAGGATGCTTAATAAGTACACCTTCATTTTTGGCTTCTCAAGGCAGAGATAATTAACAGTTCACCAAAAATTCATGCTCCACTCTTTACAGTAATTTGATAGGGAAACAGACTACATTGCCAACCTCCCCTGCATCTATGTGGGTTCATGTATAAAGCTCTGGCCAGTGAAATATGAATAAAAATTAAACATAGCACTTTTAGGCCTAGCCTATTAAAAAAAGACCATGAGACATCTTCTATTATTTCCCCCCAGCCCACTGGCTGGCTATATTTCTTAAGATAGCATTGAGAGCCATATATTAAAGAAAACCCTCTTGTATGCTTGAGTTTCTAGCTTATTTGTGGAGCAGAGCCCTCTCTTCTGTCATCTACTCCTCCCCACAACTGCACATATATATCAATTGGATTTTATAGGAGAAATAAAAATAGTATCTTATCCCAAATTTATGTTTGCCATGTAGATTACTGAGCTCACCACTACTTGTATAGGAAGATTTTATCAGTACTAAACAGAAATAGAAGCCAACACATACTTGATATGTCTGGTGTCCTGAGTTCATTTATTCAATCATTCAACAAACATTTATTGGTCATGCACAGGGTTCTACGTTTAAGAATATAAAGATGAATACATTTGAGTCTCCATCTAAACATGGATATTTATACAAATGAAGTCACAAAATTTGGACATTCCTCAAGTGGTTGTATTCATAGAATACAGGAGAAAAACCATATATCAATTTAATAGATGTTTGTATGCTTGACAAAACTCAATACCCAGTCAATATAAAAAATGTTCAGCAGACTAGGAATAGTAAGGAATTTCCTCAAATGAATAAAGAACATCTCTGAAAAAAGCAAGCAGATTACAGCTAATGTTATATTTGAATGTTGAAAGACTGATTGTTTCCCCCTTGAGATCAGAAACAATGCAAGGATGCCCACTTTCATCATTTCTATTAAGCATAATTCAGGATGTCTTATCCAATGAATTAAGGCAAGAAAAATACATAAAATGCATAAAAGACAGAAAGGAAGATTTAAAACTATCCTAATTTGTAGATACGATTGTTGCAGAAAATACTAGGGAACCTGAAAACTGGTTAGAATTAAGAACTAATTAATTCATCAAGATCCCAGGATACAAGGCTAATATACAAAAAATTATATACGATCTGCCAACAATTAGAAAAACAAACTTTTCAGCAGAAATTAATTTTAGAAATTGAACAAAAAAGTCTTATATTTAAGTACTGAAAACTAGAAAAACATCACTGAGAAAAATTAAAGATGACATAAATGTGTGGAAAAATATACCATGTTCAAGCATCGGAAGATTCAGTTTGCAATTCTAACCAAATTGATCTATGGCTTTAATGTAGCCAAGTCAAAATTCCAGAAGCTTAATTTTGTAGAAATAGACAAACTGATTCTAAAGTTCATATGAAAATCCAAAAGATAAGAATTACAAAAGCAATTTTTTAAAGATAGAGTTAGAAGACTTACCCTGCCAGATTTAAGGACTTGCTATAGAGCTGTAGTATTAAAGACATCTTTATATCCAAGTATTAACATAGAGATCAGAACAGACCTACATATATGTTGTCACTGATATTTGACAAAGAAACCAAGGCAATTTGATGGAGAAACAAATGTCCATTCAACAAACTGTGCTTGTTAACCTCCTATGAGGGAAGAAAATGAACATTGATCTTTACCTTATTCTGTACACAAAAATTAAATCAAACTCTATCATAGACCTAAATGTAAAACCTCAAACTATAAAAATTCTAGAAGAAAACATAGGAGAACATCTTTGTGAACTTGGAGTAGGTAAGGTTTCCTTAGATTGCATCCAAAAATTATACACCATAAATAAAAATTGGAATTCACAAAAATAAAAATATTTTTGATCTTCATGAGTTGAAAAATACTGGGAGAAAATGTTTGCAACAGATACATTAGACAAGGGACTTGTTCTATACCTCTAAAGAATATTAACAACCCCAAAATAAGAAAACAAATAACCTGGTAAGAAAATGGATCTACAGATTTGAACAGACACTTCACAAAAGAAGATATAGGAATAGGGACGCCTGGGTGGCTCAGTGGGTTGGACGACTGCCTTCGGCTCAGGTCATGATCCTGGAGACCCGGGATCGAGTCCCGCATCAGGCTCCCAGCTCCACGGGGAGTCTGCTTCTCCCTCTGACCTTCTCCTTGCTCATGCTCTCTCACTGCCTCTCTCTCAAATAAATAAATAAAATATTTAAAAAAAAAAAAGAAGATATAGGAATAGCCAAGAAGATGCTGAACATTATTAGTCATCAGTGAAATGCAAATACAATGGGATACCACTACACATCCTTTAGAATGGGTAAAATTTTTAAAAATCTGATAGTGCCAAGTGTTGACAAGGATGTGGAGCAACTGAAGCTTTCCAACACGCCATGGCAGTTTTTTAAAGAGTTAAACTTATATCTACCATATGACCCAGCACTTCTAATCCTTGGTATTTACCCAAGAAAAACAAAACCAATGTCCACACAAGGACTTGTATACAGGTATTCATAGTAGCTTTACTTGTAATTTCCGCAAACTGGAAGCAACCCTAGTGTCTATCAACAGGTAAATGAATGATCTAATTGTGTTTTCTCTACATAATGGCATATTCATTACTCAGTAATAAAAAGGAAGGAACTATTGATGTATCTAACAATGCAATTAATCTGAAAATCATGCTGAGTGAAAAAAGGAGGCCGAAAAGAGCACGCACTCAAGGAATCCATTTAAATATAATTCTAAGAAGTGCCAAATAATCCATAGTGACAGAGAGGAGATCTGTGGTTGTCCATGGATAGGGACAGAGGGAGAGAAGCCTTAGAAAAGGTCACAAGTTAACTTGTAGAAATGATGTAAATGATTGTTATCTGGATTCTGGTGATGATTTTGTGGGTATATGCATACGTCGAAGCTGATCGAATTATACACTTTAAATATGTACACTTTAATGTACCTCAATTATCCCAAGGTGAGCTGAAAAATTTTTTAAAATGAATAAGATTGGCTTGACAGTTTTCCACCTTATTCAGTGTCATGCATTTCAAAATTGATTTGTTAGGCTTTGTGAAAAATCTGCTGGAATCTGTACACGCTGAGACATCTTTTGAGCAAAATTGATTTCACCTCCGACAGACATCTTAACTAATTCCTTTTTTGTGTTGTGTCTACATGGCTGGTAAAGTTAAAGTGAAAAATGACAAACTTATTTGCATATTTGAGCCAAACAATCTTCTTTTGTATATTTTTCCCAACTTGAAGAATATCTGAAGTAATCTTGGGAAGTTTTTTTTTAACTCTTTCAGGAGATTGGAATTTCAAATTATGAAACAATAAAATAGAAATTTACACAGTACAACTGAGTTGCCTCCAGGAGTCAGCACACTTTCTCTGCTCCATCTCTTAGAGGAACAATAGGGATGAAGATTTTAGTGGAGATACTATGACCAATTATGTAGTTAGTCTCTTGAAGTGTCACCTATAGTTTGGGGGTTGTTTCCTACTGATACTATAGGAACAATGTATAAGGAATAATTGTAGAACAATGAGGCCTTCCTACTGCAAGTTCACCCAAAGCCTGAAAAGGGTCTCTGTTTAAAAAATAGCATGTGGTTCTTTGTTTTCCTACACCCACTTAGTTGAATTTCCTAATTATTGTGTGTATTATGGAAAATTTCTGGGTTTTCTCTGCTTTACTCATCAAAATGTTATTTATAGAGTTAATTTAGAACTATCAGATGCCCAGAGAAGCTATTTTCAGCTCTATTTTACAGAAGAGTCAGAAGTTTCATGTAGTTAAGTGTAAATGGAATTAACTACTCAAAATGTAAGAGTCTAATTTGAAACACAGATCCTCCAAGTTATGAATATGTTCCAAGGTTGGCACAACATATGATCCCATCTCTAAGGATTGTCATTTATACTCCAACACATGTAGAGATGACTCAATGCCTTTTTAGCCTGGTAGGTAACAAATGGCTTTAGGTTAGGACATTTTGAATGAGTTCAATTTTATCATGAGCTTACTCATTGTACTGGTATTGGTACATTCATTATACTACAGAACTTTCTGTCTTCTTCGTATGCAAACTAGAGGGACAAGGCCATAGACTAGGAAGGCAGAATTTAGTGATACAGATTAGCATGTTAGAATAAATACTTGGAACACTACAATAATTTCAGCCACCATTTATTTAGCCATTACCTAGTGTTAGGTGCTATGCTAGGCATATTATTAATAACTAGCTAGTATTTATAAATGGCTTATTCTGGACCAGACACTATGCCAAACAGTTTGTAGGAATTTTCTCTATTAATCCTTACAATATAAACATGGATTAGCTGAATTTACAGGTGAAGAAACTGAGAAAAAAAAGTAATCTTCCAGTAACGTGGCTAGTAAATACCAGAAACTGCAGGAATTAATTCGTTAGTGTGTCAAGGCACTTGTTTTCTCCTTGACCATCTCTGGAGTGTGCTTTTTATTCTTGAAAGATGAAACTTCTCCCTTCTTGTCTTAGTATATTCCAGCTGCTGTAACAGAATACCATGGGCATTTACATAACACAAACTACTTTCAGGGTCCTGGGGGCTGGAATTCTGA
The DNA here is from genome assembly GCA_004024625.1 of Mellivora capensis. NCBI lineage: Eukaryota > Metazoa > Chordata > Mammalia > Carnivora > Mustelidae > Mellivora > Mellivora capensis. Next base: position 6,310 of record PISX010023982.1, on the reverse strand, counting down.
AATCAATGTGCCAGCATGGTTGGGTGAAGGCTCTCTTGTGGCTCTCAAACTTCTTATTGCCATATGGTGGAAAGGGCCATGCATCTCTCTGGAACCTGTTGTATGAGGCACCAACCCCACTCATGATGGTTCCACCCTCGTGACTTAAGCACGTCCCAAAGTCCCCACTTCCTCATCCCATTACCTTTAGGGGTTAGGATTTCAATACACTAATTTCATGGAGAGTCGGGTGTTCAGACCATCCCTTGTATGCCCTGATCACCTTTATCTTCCAGACTACAGAATTCTTCCTCTTCCTCTCCCTCTCCTCCCCCTTCCCTCCTCCTCCTCCTCCTCCTCCTTCTTTATTGTCATCGTCATCTTCTTCTTCTTCTAAGATGTTATTTATTTAAGAGAGAGAGAGAACACACGTGCACACAGGCAGGAGCAGGGGGAGCTGGGGGGAGAGGGAGAGGGAGAAGCAGACTTCCTGCTGAGCAGTGAGCCTGTTGTGGGACTTTATCCCAGTACCCCAAGATCAGATTCTTAAACCGACTGAGCCACTCAGGTGCCCCAGGCTACAAAACTGTTGAAGCGCAAAGACTAGTACTTGAGATCTAACAAGTGCCATGAAAACAGATATGACACCATTCTTTAAGCTTTAAGTGGAATTAGTCCAAATTTCATCACAAAGTTCTCAATTCTTTCTGGGGATTCTGGGAGTGAGGATTTATTAGTTATATAATATAGCATAACAAATTTCCCTAAAACTTAGGGGCTTAAAACAATAACACTTATTTCTTATGGCTTCTTTGAGTCAGGATATAGCAGAGATGGCTGGCCTCTGCCACACAATGTATGGGCTTTAAGCTGGAAAACTTGAAGAATGAGAATGGGAATCACTGGAGGCTTGTTTGCCCATATTTTTAGGAGTTGAAGCTGAGGTGGTTGGTTAGAATATATACACATGGCCTTTCCATAGTTATATGCCTGGGCTTCCTCACATATGGAGATGTGGTTCCAAGGGCAGGCATCCCAAGGGAAAGCAAGAGCAGGTGGAAGCCACATTCTCGTCTTGGACCTAGCCTCTGAAGTCCTACAGCATGCCTTCCACCCTGTTTATTGGTTGAGGCACTTATGAGGCACCCCCAGGTTCAGGGAGGATCATAGACTCTATCCATGATGGAGATGCATTAGTGTCACATTGTTAAAAAAACAAAAACAAAAAAAAAATTGCAAGGGTTGGGGAATACACTGGTGTGGCCTTCTTGGCAAAGAAAAGGTTCCTACAGGAAGTGATAATGAGGAAGTGAAAAGCTTTGCATCACTGATGCCCCTTAGCTCCTGCTTTTCCTGAGTGAGTTCCGTGAATGGACTGTCTGTTTTAGGTGCTGTCTCCCTATTCTCTACCACTTAGAAGGCTCGAAGTCCAGCCTCCTTCCATGATTTACACGCACAAAGAAGGATACTTCCTACCAAACAAACACTCACAAAGAAAAACACTCATTAAAGTTTTTTCTGTGTAGCTGACTTGACTGAGGTTTGCAGCAATGGATGGGATTTACACGGTGGCCAAAGAAATCACTTAAAAATAGAATATTGGAAACCTTTAATTTGAAAAGTTCTATGGACCCTTTCCTGTGTCCCAGGGCTTTCCTCTCTCCCTGTTGCCCTGTTTCCTTGTCTGCCTCTTTTCTCTCTCGGGAGGACAAACTTTAAATACCTTCCATTTTTTTTATAAAAAGTAATTCTTCTTGGCTGCACTGAATCTCCATACCCCACACTCAGCAGATGGGCTCTCTTTGTCTGAGCAAAGCCCCACGAATGTAACCTGCTAAACCACACAAGCCGCCTAAACTTCCCCCTCACCCCATCTCTCTCCTGCCCCTCTTGCTGCAAGGGGAAGGAGCTGTGAAAAGATTCAGTGCTTCGGCGGGATGAATTACCCCCTCTTCCCACCCCTGTTTTCTCCATGGAAAAGGCAGAAGTTGCCACATTCGGTTGTGGTTTTAAATAGCATCCCTCCACCCCCACCCCCAGCATTGCACTAGCATGCCTTGAACTGCAGCCAGCACTATCCACTGAAGTTTTCCATCTCTGATTTCCAAAACATTCAGGGAAAGCTTCAGCCTCAGATGTTATAAATATGCCTTAAGAACAGAGCTTCCGAGGCAAAAATCACCATTCAATGGAGAGAGCCTCCGAGTCTCCGTTAAAATCTAAATCAAGTAGGTAAACCCCACCGTTGTCCTCTCTCCTATAGCCCCATTCCAAAGCCTATCCCTAAATCCTATGAATTTTCAGGACTAGATTGACTCTGGAGAAGCCTTTATGGAAACATGTAAATATGACGGAGAGGCTGTCTGCCTAGTCCCTAAATAGGCAGAGTCGGGAAGAATATTGCTTCCCACATGGCAGCTATAATACAAATTGTAACTGTTTTCGCCACAGTCATGTCTTCACTGCTCCCCCAGTCCTCTTCTCAGCAAGTGTGCCCCGGGCTCTCTGCTCTCCACTCCCATGGCCCCGCCGAGGGGAGGACGCCCTGGGATTCCACACGCCTGACCGCAGCTGAATGAACTATGGTGCCCACTGGCTCGGAGTAATCCAAACCAACGGTTTCTACAGGACAGGGACAGGACTGAAAGACGGGAACTAGAAGAGTCTGAGCAAAACAAAGCCAACTAGTTCCGGCTTCTAGGTCCTTAAGAGGTCTGGTTACTCCTCTTGCCTCCGCCCCCCCCCCACCCCACCCCCGGCTGGCGGAGAGATTCCCAACAATGAAACGACAAGCTGACTCCATTTCTTCAACTACTTCGCAACCAAACGGAGATGATTCTACATACCAAATGTGAGAAAGAAAATGGCAAGCTATTTCTATTTTCATTAACTTACCTACGTACCATTTTCTGGGCATCTATGCTGTAATCAATGAAGAATTTTAAATCAAGGAGTTTCTCTACAGTGTAACTGATGTTCCTTCCTCCCTGATACTCTAGGACCATTAAAAGGATAAAACATACTTTAGTACTGAATGAGATGTTGCCATCATGAACTTACCCTAGATAATCAAAGAGCTGTCTCGAGAAATAATATGTCATTGAAGTATCTTTGAAGGTATTCTGCATTTTTTAATACTTGAATTGTGAACTTTGAGGGGGCTTCATCACAGGGCTTTGCAAAATGCCATCCAATATGCTACTTGTCAGGGTTTTTTGTTTTTTGTTTTCTTTTCTTCCCAAGAGATCTCTGTCTGCTCTCTAGGATGAGTGTCACAGCAAAACAAACAGGCAAACAAAAACAGTCTTGCAAAGCATTTCTAAGTAATGTGTGCCCATTTCAAGAAATGGGGTCAAACACATCAGTAAATTAAGAAATGTAACGGATTGTGGAAAAAGCCTAAATCACGATGAAATAAGTAAGGAGTTGGCCTCTGCATGCATAATTCTTTACATGAGGAGTTCATCGGAATTCTGACTGGTGACGAGCCACGTACTACCCAGGATGGGGTTCAGAGGAAAGGAAGTGTGCGCCACACTCAACTATTGCGCAAGCTGCTTATACTCATTGAGTCTGTTTCCTCGTTTGTAGGAGGAGGATAATAGCATCATTGCTGCAGCAGGATGCTGTGAGGATTTAACAACAGTGTACCTGAAGCCCTCGGCACGTGCACTGATGTACACACTAAGTCTCCTACTTCTCGTTCCATAGTACTTACTGTTCTCTTCATTGTTACACATGTATCTGAAAATTCTGGTGCAATTTTCCTGGTATGTGAAGAGCCTGTTGTGCTGGTTAGAGATTAGAACCCAACTTGATTCTCCTCACCAAGACCACTCTAATTTCTGGGCTCTGTGTGTGTGTGCGTGCGTGCGTGCATGCATGCATGTGCACGCGTGTGAAATTGGTCTGTACTAAATCCTATGGTTTCTGCCATCAAGCTTCAGTTTCTTTGGCTTTCTTTGGCTTTAGTTACCTTGATTCGCCAGCAAAACAGAGAAGCTATTTTGACATTTTGCTGTTTAACCTTTAAAGTTACCAGCCAGCCAGATTCCCAGACCTCCCCTATCTCCCCTCTTTATCGCAGTCATCAGCTCTTTCACAAGACAACTGGGCTTAGATGGGAAAAAGTGACCCAACCCGCTGAAAGAATATTATCGGAACCTTGCCATACTTTAATCACGCTCCTGACAAATTCCGTTTTCTTCCTCCACGCCTACAACTTCTGGAACTTTGACAGTCTTAAATCATATACTTGGCCATCAAAGTTTTTATTTTTCCTTTCTTAGAGAAACTCAAAGTAATATAAATGTTGCTTATTTATTCATTTGACTGAGAGAGAGAGAGAGACAGAGCATAAGCAGGGGGAGTGGCAGGCAGAGGGAGAGGGAGAAGCAGGCTCTCCATGGAGCAGGGATCCCAGGACCCTGGGATCATGACCTGAGCTGAAGGTAGAGGCTTAATCAACTGAGCCACCCAGGTGCTTCATTTCTTAGTTAACATATAACCATACTGAAGCATCACTGTATTTATTCCTAAGTGTCCCAGCTTTCTCATGCTCTCGCTGCTCCGTCTAGAAATTTGTGTTTCCATACACATAGTCTACCATTGAAGTAGTACAATTGGTCATACAGTTAGAAGTGAGCTACCAGATCCCTCTCCATTCACTATTTTTTTTGTGTGATAAATATGTTTTTTTTAAATTATTTATTTATTTATTTGACAGATCATAAGTAGGCAGAGAGGCAGGCAGAGAGAGAAGGGAGGAAGCAGGCTCCCTGCCGAACAGAGAGCCCGACGCGATCATGACCTGAGCCGAAGGCAGAGGCTTTAACCCACTGAGCCACCCAGGCGCCCCATAAATACGTATTTAAAAAAAAAAAACACAACATGTAGCATACGTAAACATTCTCATCTAGGATTCCTTGAGAAAGTTAAGCTCTTGTACCTGAAGGTATCCATGGCATGTAATAAAGTAATATTTCTCCTAGGCATCAGGGAGTATTAGGTACCATACTTGGGAGAATTGAGGAAATAGTTATAAATAATCCTCTGTGTGCAGTGGTTCAGATGACAAACTCAAGTTGGGATATGCCTTCACTTAATACTCTAGCCTACAGGTTCTCCACAGGGGTACAAATAGATCCACTCTCCTCCTACTACTCATCTTCATCTTTTTCCTTATTCTTCCTCTTTTACTTTTTTATCAAAGTTAAATCAGAAAGTGTGTAGAGTGCATCAATCTTAAGTGTACAGGGGGAAGAATCATATATATGTATACGCTCCTGTATCCACCATTCAGATCAATGTACAGAACATTCCATCACTCAGAATGCTCCCCCATGCCATCAGAGACAAACCTCTAGTCTAACTTCTGTCATTGCACTTAGTTTTGTCTGTTTTGAAACTTCATATACATGAAACCATATCTGTATCTCCCTTCTTTCCTTCAACAAGTCAGAAAGATTTTCCGTGTTGTTGCATTTCCGTTTATTTTTATTGCTGAGTATTATACTATTGTATGAGTAGATCACTGTTGACTCATTCCCCTGTTGATGGACATCTGGATTGTTTTTAATTTGGGGTTGTTTTGATTAAAGCTGCTATGGACAGACTTGGTGTAATCTCTGTCTGTCAAATAAATAAATAAAATCTTAAAAAAAAGATATTTATTTATTTGACACAGAGAGAGAGATCACAAGTAGGCAGAGAGGCAGGCAGAGAGAGAGGGGAAGCAGGCTCCCTGCTGAGCAGAGAGCCCGATGCGGGGCTCGATCCCAGGACCCTGAGATCATGACCTGAGCCAAAGGCAGAGCCTTCTGAGGCACCCAGGCACCCCTACCTAATCCATTATTCTATTGAGTTGTTGGTCCTTTATTGATTTAGGGGAGCTCTTTTGATAATAAAGGAGTTAGACCTTTGTCTGTGAGAATATTTTCCCTCAGACAGTTGCTTGTTTTCTCTCACTATTAATAACTGACAGAATGATTTGGGATATTTCCTTTACATCAGGTTTCCAAAGCATATTTTACAAAGCTCTTGTCTTCTCTTTCTTCTACCACCCACATGATGTGTCTTGATCATTATTAATCAATAAAAATAATTTATGCCGTAAATTCATTCTCTGGATTATTAAAAATAATCTTGCCCTAAGGCACGCTCCAGAGAACTAAAAGCCTCCATATAAAAAAAAGTGATTGATTGACACACAGAACCTAAGTATGGTTGCTATCTTAGTTTTTTCAAGAAAGCAAAAGGCAAATTGCACTCTTAGTAATATTCTGTGTTAGAGTCATTTGTTTAGTTTTGAAAAGTTTTATGTGTGGTAATC